>JABTTQ020000108.1:0-96317 GCA_016081115.2 Rehmannia glutinosa | reverse complement strand
TTTATATTCCAAATTTTAATATATATCTTGTTCATTCTTTTTTGCGGGGTTGTCAAAGTTAGGTATTGATAAAACTATTGTTGATGTTTGATTGAGCCACACTACAAGTAAGATCTATTTCATTTTCTTTCTTCCATTATTTTACTTTTAAGCACAAGTTTTTCATTATATTTTCTTGATTTTGTTGCTTTTTTTTATAATGAATATAATACGAGTTGAAGTTTGGCCTCACCCTCAACAAGCATTGACAAATGACAATTGATAACACAACATTAACTTATTTTGAAAGTGCTTTATTGTGTACTTATGGGACTATGGTAGAATGGTGTATTTGTTAGACTATTATGTAGTGATTTGGTTAAATTATTGTGTATTGTGTATTTATAATGATTAGTGTATCGTTTTAAATGTTGATGTGGCTTGTGTTGCCAAGTGATAATTTTAGCTTGCTAAATGTGTAGTATTATATTTATAATTAGTTGTCAGCGAAGCTTAGGTATTCATTTTATAATCACAGTGATGATCATTATATTATTTATATATGCATATTTAAATTAGGGAATGATTCCTAATTTAGTTTATGTTGTCTTGTTGTGTATAGAATTATGGTTTTGTTTTTTGGTAATTAGATGGTGGCATGGTGCCTAATTTTAGTTTTGCATATTATACAATTGCTTTCATTAAATTAAAAGATAGCCAATTTTCTTAAAAAAAAAAAAAAAAACCGAAAATAATACCGCTGGTACTGATTTTTCTGCACTGCCGAAAAGTCAGTGCCCGATTTTTCGGGTAGGGATCGGAGTACCCAAAATAGCTACCCGATTTTTTGCAGGCCGACTACCCGACTACGGGCTTGATGCCCACCCCTAGTCACTATGAGAGTCATTGTAAATTGAGGAATAATTTTAGTTTTGTTTGGAGACCCAAAGGTCTCAAATTTAACCCCATGGACCCCAAACTTTAGGGTACCTAAAAATAATTCTTTTGTAGGTCATAGGGGTTATAAATAACTATGGAGGATTCAAAATGGCTCGTGGACAGCGGATGTTCACGCTATATGACCGAAAGAGAGAACTTTTTACCAACATCAAAGTCGCAAGAAGAGGGTATGGTCATGTTCGGAAATGGCAAGAATTCTTGGAAATGAGAAATTGATAACTCTTCTTTCTCTTTAGTAATGTTCTTTTAGAAGGACTTAAGTTTAATTTGATAAGTCTTAGCCAACTTTGTGATTCAAATTATAATTTTGTTTTAATAAAGAAAAATGCCTTATTTCCAAAAATGATAAAATTATTTGTGAAGCAATTAGAAAAATATTTACAAAATTTGTACAAGTGATTTGGTTAGTCAAAATGTTTCTTGTATTGTCGCCATAATGATTTAACTAGTTTATGGCATGGGCGACTTGGACATGTTGGATATAAAAATTGCAAATTATTTACAAAAACCAACATGTAAAAGGGCTACCCAAATTGAATTTTGAAAATCTTGGCTTATGTGACACTTGTCAAAAGAACAAATTAGTTAAGAGTAGTTTTAAGACCAAAATGAAATTTCCACAACCAAGCCTCTACAACTTCTTCATTTAGATTTGTATGGGGATATTGGTACAATGAAAGTCTGTGGAAAACATTACACTTTTGTTATAGTTGATGATTTTTCTAGATATACTTGGGCTCTATTTCTTACAAATAAAGCGAGTGTCGTTAATGAGTTTATTAAGTTGTGTAGACTTATTGAGAATGAAAATGAAGATACTATTAAGTCTATCAGTGGAGAATTTGATGGAGAATTTAGAGTCTTTTGTGAAACCAAGGGATATAGTCACAATTTTTCGGCTCAAGGACACCTCAACAAAATGGAGTAGCCGAAAGGAATAATCGGACACTTCAAGAAATGAGTCGTCCATGCTCAATGAATTTTTCACTTCAAAATATTTTTGGGCCGGCGAAGTAAGTAAATCTGCTTGCTATGTTATTAACCGAGTTTATATTCGTCTAAAATGAATAAAACTCCATATGAGCTTTGGAAAGGAAGAACTCCAAATATTAGTTATTTCAAAATATTTGGGTGTAAGTGTTTATTTTGAATACTAAGGATCAATTGGACAAACTTGATCCTAAGGCCAATGAAGGAATATTTATGGAGTATTCAATCAAAAGCAAAGCATATCGGGTTTACAATAAGACTAATGGGGTTGTTGAAGAATCCATCCATGTCAAATTCAATAAAGCTTCGGGTGTTGAAAGGATACCCGATGATGAAAGTGATAAAGAGGATATTGTTGAACCCATTGTTCAAGATGATACTCAAAATGATCAACCTTCAATTTGAAATGTGTTAGATAAATGTTTTTATTAAGATTTTGATGATTTTGTCTTAATAAGTTTTTATACCAAAACAATGTTTTATATGTTGTCCAAATACTCCTAAAAGATTTAAAATGTTTTTACTAATTTTGGAGTATTTCTTAGAGTTTTAATTTGATAAAAATTGGACAACACTTTTGATGGATTTTGTTTAAATTGGTTCTTACACAAAACTATGTGTATAAATGTTGTCTAAATACTCCCAAATGATTTAAAATGTTTTTACTAATTTTTTGGAGTATTTCTTGAAGTTTATTTTTGAAAAAATCGGACAACATTTCAAAGGGAGAGGTCGGCCGTGCCCAAAGTGGTCGACCATGTACCTGAAGATAAGAAAACTCGAAATGAACATGCGGGGCTTGAAAAAGAGAGAGGGGACCTGGTCGGCCCCTCCGACCGGCCGCACTTCCCCACAACCCCTACCGGATCGCACTATTTTTTCAAACGGTCGAAATCTTCAACAGGCAAATGGTTGCCTATGCTATTTTGTGACAAAGAAAATTCCAAATTGTAACTGTGATGAAAGATTTGCTTTTGATTTTTGTACAATATTTCTACATCTTGTGATCTTCTTTTTGTAGACAAAAGTGAAGATAGAGGAGCCTATGTTGGGAGCCTATGTTGGTGAAGCTTCCCTATAAATAGAGGATGAATTGAAGACACAAACATATAACAACACAAGCAAATACACAACAAGAAATCTGCAAATTTCCAAGCTTTCATATTCAACACTCTTGTTGTATTTATAGCCTAAGTATTTCACTTTCACATCTTGAGGTCTAGGCTTTATTTCTTGATTACACTTGCACTCAAATTGTAATATTCATTATTGAGTTGTAATCTTGATTTTGTCATCATTCAACACAAGACATCCTTGTGAGTATTCTTTGGAAAGAATACACTTGGGTGATCTAGGTGATAGGTGTTTCAAGAGTGTGGTGCTCTTGAGGTATTGAAGAATTTGGTATTCTTCAAGGTTGAAGATTGTGTGGTAATCTTCACAAGGTGCCATTGGAGATTGTGGTAATCTTGAGAGATTGTGGTAATCTCAAAGGTGGTGTTGTAGAAGAGTGTGGTGCTCTTCAAGGTGA
The DNA here is from genome assembly GCA_016081115.2 of Rehmannia glutinosa. Classification (NCBI taxonomy): domain Eukaryota; kingdom Viridiplantae; phylum Streptophyta; class Magnoliopsida; order Lamiales; family Orobanchaceae; genus Rehmannia; species Rehmannia glutinosa. Next base: position 92,857 of record JABTTQ020000108.1, on the reverse strand, counting down.
TGTTGTAAGGTGTTGTATTAATTTTGGAAATTAATAAAATCTTTTTTTTTTGAAATCCATCCCTGGAGATCTTTGGGGTGGTAGAGGATTAGGCCTAGGTGGGTTGAACCTCTTTAAATCGATGTGTGTTGTTTACTTCCGCACCTTTATTATTGTCTTGGCGTATTTGTTTTTGAAAAGAGGGCATAATCGAAAACATGGAGATAATCTATTCACCCCCCTCTAGATTATCGGGAGCGCTGAACTTACAAGTGGTATCAAAGCCAAACTATTTGGCAAGCTCGTTTCACATCGCGAGTAAAGAGGAACGATCATCGACTACGAACGAAGTCTACCTTACCGTCTCCTCCACCACCAAGCCACCACTATTCGATTCCAAAATTTTACATTTTGGAAAGAAAGAATGGAATGTTATCTACAAAGTTGCGGGTTCGATATTTGGAACACGTAAGTAAATGAAAAATCCATTCCAATGATGGACACACCACACAAAGGCCTCAAAAAAGAAAATCATCTCCTTAAATGGTAAAGCTCTTAATATTTTGTATTGTTCACTTACCATTTTGGAATATGATCATATTGTAGGAATTAAATTGGCACATGAAGTATGGAGAAAATTAGAAGAAGTATATGCAAATGAAAGGAGTCACTCAAAAGCATCTACTTCTCAAATGGATACAAACCCAACATGGGATGAGCTTCCTACAACTTCCGACATCGATGAAAACGAACGATGTCTTATGGGCTTCGAAGAAGAAAACGAGGTAAGTTCAAAACCCTCCACTTCTTATGATAATGAATTACAAAATGATTATAGTGATTTGCAAAATGATTTTGATGAGCTCCAAAATGAATTCCAACGTTTACTTGTTAAATACAAAAATTTGAAAAAGTAATTCAATAGTTTAAAAATTGATAAGGATAATTTATTTTCCTCTTATGAATCACTTTCATGTGATCACACCACCACACTTGACAAGGTTAGAAACCTTGAAAAAGAAAATAGTACTCTTGTTAAGGATATTAATTGCATGAAAAATGATTTATCAAAATCCAACTTGAGTACCGATAAAATGATCGATATTATTGATGTTCATAGTTGTGATAATTTGAAACAAGGACTTGATCATAAGCCTGTTTGTTAATTATGTGAAAATAAATCAAGTCCCTATGCATGTTGGTCATTATGCTCCCAATATTACTACTTGTTTTTATTGTGGTAAAACGGGTCACACGGTTAATACTTGTCGGGCTAGAAATAGCTCTAATTATTATTGGAGACCTAAAAGTCTCAAAGCTAATTCCAAAGGACCCAAACACTTGAGGGTACCACAAAATAATGTCATATTAGGTACCCGGCGGAATAATAATCGAGGAAAATACATACCGCCAAGAAGACATCAAATGACCATCTCATTTGATCAAAGAAGAAGACACCACCAAAATGAATTTCCAAGAAGGAAATATTATCAACAAAGGAAAGGATATAATCCTTGGAGATGGAGTAATCGGAGAATCCACCATCAACATGAAGATTTTCAAAGGGAAGATATCATCAATAATGGGAACGACACAACCCATGGAAATGGCGTAATTGGTAACCCGTATCTCCCCATTTAAATATGCATTTTATTTTGTTATTATGCATGTTTTTATTTGTGTCTTAATTGCAAATGAGTTTTCAAGTATTTATTTTTAATTAAGGTCTTCAATATATATTTGTGCTTTTAAAATATTTTTGAAAAAGAAGACCTTATATGATGTTTTTAAAAACTCTTGTGCATTTTTATAGACTATAGTGTTTTTATCATCTCTTATGAATTTTTATGGCATAAGCATACTTGTCATATATATTATTGCTCTAGCCTACACTATTACAATTATTCTTGTGTGCAAGACTTGTTCTAAGAATTGTGTAGGATTTATATATCTTTGTCAATGGTTATCCACTCATTATTTGACAAGAGAAATATAAACTATCGAGGTACGCTTACCATTGTTATTCATCTCTTAGACTCGATTTAATTTTTGCCATATGTCTATGTGCTTATTTTTCAAGATATTTCAAAGTATCTCATACAAATGCCATTAAAAGGATTTTTCGATTTTTGAAAGACACTATTCGATAAAGCTTGTTTTATCTGAGTTTTATAAAGGATTATAATTTGTCTTGATAAAAACATTTGATATTCATCCTTATCTCAAAAATTATGCATTTGATTGCTTATATTCATTCTTGTCAAAACTATTGTTCAAATGCTTCTTTTAAATAAGGTCTCAACTATATGCTCTTGAATTTTTCAAATTTCAAAAGAGACCTTATGTAGCTTCCTATAAGCTTATTTGAACTTACATGTTTTATGAAACTCGTGATAATTTGTTTGAAAGCATAGTATGTGTTACTTGTTATTATGTCTCTATTATTCGATATTACTATGCTCTTGTGCAAGATATCTTGATTAAGATTTTGTGGAAATTTTTGGAACAAGCTCAATGACCAAGAGGAGGTTAGTAACTCAAAAGGTATTGTCAAGAAGAATGTATTGATTTTGATGTAACATTTGCACTCATAACACGTTTATAAGCTATTTGCTTTTTACTTGCCCATTCTTGTTTTAAGAAAATTTCAAGCTTTACCAAATGGATGTTAAATCCAATTTTCTCAATGGTTTTATTCAAGAAGAAGTCTATATAAAACAACCTCCGGGGTTTAAAATTTTTCTAGGCCAAATGATTTTTATAAAAGGCCTTGTATGGTTTAAAACAAGTACCCCATGTATGGTATGATAGCCTTAGCTATTTTTGCTAAATGGTTTTACAAGAGGTAAAGTTTATATTACTCTTTTTGTTTTTGAAAAAGGGCAAGATTACTTACTTGTGCAATGTATGATATTTTTGGTGCTTCTAATGAATTCTTGTGCAAGAAATTTTCTAAGTTAATGATAGGAGAATTCAAGATGAGCATGATGGAGGAGCAAATATTATTCCTTGACTTCAAGTTAAACAATGTCAATCAAAGTGTACAATAGAACCTTTGAAGAAGTTAGGCATTGAAGAAGGAAAAATTATCTCAACCTCTATGGTTACCAATGTAAAAGATTGACAAAGGTTGAGGAAGGCATATCGGTTAACAAACAAATTCAAGGTATGTTTTCTTGTATTATTCCCATAGACTCGACATTTTATATGCCTTATTTCTATATGCTCGATTTCAAAACTATCCCAACGAATCTCATTAAAGTGTCGTTAAAAGAAATTTTCAAATATTTAAAAGGCACTTTTCTTATGACTTGTTGTATCCAAAGTAGTAAAACGTTCTTATTTTTCCGGGATAACAAGTTCGTGTTAATAATTTCTCAAAATATGGTTCGTCATAATTGAACTAAACATATTGAGATTTGATAACTTTTTAAGGGATTGCGTTTTTTTTTAACAAAAACTTGAGATGTGTTTAAGGGGAGTTTGTTAGATAAATGTTTTTATCAAGATTTTGATGATTTTGTCTTAATAATTTTTAATACCAAAACAATGTTTTTATATGTTGTCCAAATACTCCTAAAAGATTTAAAATGTTTTTACTAATTTTTGGAGTATTTCTTAGAGTTTTTAATTTGATAAAAATTGGACAACACTTTTGATGGATTTTGTTTAAATTGGTTCTTACACCAAAACTATGTGTATAAATGTTGTCTAAATACTCCCAAATGATTTAAAATATTTTTACTAATTTTTTGAAGTATTTCTTGAAGTTTATTTTTGAAAAAAATCGGACAACATTTTAAAGGGGAGGTCGACCGGTCGCCCAAAGTGGTCGACCGGTACCTGAAGATAAGAAAACTCGAAACAGAACATGCATGCTTGAAAAAAGAGGGAGGGGGACCGGTCCAGGGGAGGGCCGACCGGTCGCACCCCTGGGCGACCGATCGACCCCCGACCGGCCGCACCCCTGCAACCCCTACCTACGGATCGCACTATTTTTTTCAAACGGTCGAATCTTCAACAGGCAACCGGGTCGCCTATGCTATTTTGTGACAAAGAAAATTCCAACCGTTGTAATCTGCTGTGACAAAGAAGATTTGCTTTTGATTTTTGTACAATATTTCTACATCTTGTGATCTTCTTTTTGTAGACAAAAGTGAAGATAGAGGAGCCTATGTTGGGAGCCTATGTTGGTGAAGCTTCCCTATAAATAGAGGATGAATTGAAGACACAAACATATAACAACACAAGCAAATACACAACAAGAAATCTGCAAATTTCCAAGCTTTCATATTCAACACTCTTGTTGTATTTATAGCCTAAGTATTTCACTTTCACATCTTGAGGTCTAGGCTTTATTTCTTGATTACACTTGCACTCAAATTGTAATATTCATTATTGAGTTGTAATCTTGATTTTTGTCATCATTCAACACAAGACATCCTTGTGAGTATTCTTGTGGAAAGAATACACTTGGGTGATCTAGGTGATAGGTGTTTCAAGAGTGTGGTGCTCTTGAGGTATTGAAGAATTTGGTATTCTTCAAGGTTGAAGATTGTGGTAATCTTCACAAGGTGTCGTTGGAGATTGTGGTAATTTTCAAGAGAGATTGTGGTAATGTCAAAGGTGGTGTTGTAGAAGAGTGTGGTGCTCTTCAAGATGATGTTGTAAGGTGTTGTATTAATTTTGGAAATTAATAAAATCTTTTTTTCTTTTTGAAATCCATCCCGGAGATACTGGGGTGGTAGAGGATTAGGCCCTAGGTGGGTTGAACCTCTTTAAATCGACGTGTGTTGTTTACTTCCCGCACCTTTATTATTGTCTTGGCGTATTTGTTTCGAAAAAGAGGGCATAATCGAAAAGATGGAGATAATCTATTCACCCCCCCCCGCTAGATTATCGTAGTTGCTTGAACTTACAAAATGTTCCTCAAGAAGACAAAGGTGATACTTCGGATCTTCCCGTAGCATTGAAATTTAAGGCAGATCACCCAAAAGATCTTATTATTAGTGATACCCTTGATAAAGTAAATACTCGAGGAAAATTTGCCGAGAAAGCTCTTATATCTCAAAAAGAGCCTAAAAATGCTAAGGAAGCTATTGAAGATGAAGATTGGTTTTTTGAAATGCAAGAGGAGTTGAATCAATTTGAAAGAAATGATGTATGGGAACTAGTACCTTGTCCTCCATCTCAGACAATTATTGGCACAAAATGGGTATTTCGAAACAAGCTCGATGACCAAGGCGATATTGTTCGAAACAAAGCAAGGTTAGTAGCTCAAGGTTATTGTCAAGAAGAAGGTATTGATTATGATGAAACATTTGCACCCATAGCACGTTTAGAAGTTATTCGTATTTTACTTGCCTATTCTTGTTTTAAATATTTCAAGCTTTACCAAATGGATGTGAAATCCGTATTTTAAATGGTCTTATTCAAGAAGAAGTCTATGTAAAACAACCTCCGGGGTTTGAAAATTGTTCTAGGCCTAATGATGTTTATAAACTTAAAAAGGCCTTGTATGGTTTGAAACAAGCACCCCGTGCATGGTATGATAGACTTAGCTCTTTTCTTTTGCAAAATGATTTTACAAGAGGTAAAGTTGATACTACTCTCTTTGTTTTTGAAAAATGACAAGATTGCTTATTAGTGCAAATTTATGTTGATGATATTATTTTTGGTGCTACTAATGAATCCTTGTGCAAGAAATTTTCTAAGTTAATGCAAGGTGAATTTGAAATGAGCATGATGGGGGGAGCTCAACTTCTTCCTTGGACTTCAAATTAAGCAATGCCAAGAAGAAATTTATATTTCACAATCAAAATATACAAATGAGCTTTTAAAGAAGTTTGGCATTGAAGAAGGAAGAACCGTCTCTACCCCAATGGCAACAAACGTCAAGATTGACAAAGATGAAAAAGGCAAGCCGGTTGATGAATCCAAATATCGAGGTATGATTGGTAGTTTACTTTATTTAACCGCAAGTAGACCGGATATTCTTCATGCCGTATTGGCTCGTTTTCAAAGCAATCCCAAAAAATCTCATATGAGTGCCGTTAAAAGGATTTTTCGATAATTGAAAGACACTATTCAATATGGTTTATTTTATCCAAAGAATGAAAATTTTTCTCTTAAAGGTTATAGTGATTCGGATTGTGCGGGAAATATTGATGATCATAAAAGTAATTCCGGATCATGTCAATTTCTAGGTGATTGTCTAGTTTCTTGGTTTTCAAAGAAACAAAATTGTGTTTCACTTTCAACGGCCGAAGCCGAATATATTTCCGCGGCTTTTTGTTGTACTCAATTACTTTGGATGAAACAAACTTTAGCGGATTATAAATGTTCTTTTGAAAGTGTTCCTATTTTTTGTGATAACATATCCGCTACAAATATTACTCAAAACCCGGTTCATCATAACCGTACTAAACACATTGAGATTGAACATCATTTTCTAAGGGATTGTGTTTCTAAACGTAAAATTGAGATATCTTCCGACAAGATCAATTAGTGGACATTTTTATAAAACCGCTATCTTCCGAGACTTTTGCGTCAATACGAGCACGGTTAGGAATAATGCATATTGAATGAGGTTTACGTTTGCATTTTGCACATTTTTAAAACTTAGGGGCGAAAAATCAGATTTTTGGTTGAAAATTCGGATTTTGGAAAATGAGAATGAGACAAAGGTGGGCTGCCTGGGGTGAGGGCAACCGGTTGGACCTCACCTCGACCGGTCTCACTCACCCGTCGACCGGTTGCCCACTGCCAATTTTTGGTTAAATACGTTTTTGTCTTCAGACTTAGCCATTTTGGCTCAAATTATCTATTTTTCGTCCCCTTCGCAAAATACACACAAATTTCACTTCAAATTTGTTTTCTTGCATACATTTCATATCTTGGACGTAATTAGGATCGATTATCATCATCATTGCTCGTCTTTACCGATTGAATGGTAAGAATTCTACTTCCTTTGCTCAATTGGGTTGAACCCTTGTTTTTTGGCTTATTTGTAATTTTATTGATGGAAGTTTCATATGATTGGGATGAGCTTATTAATTATGATGTATTGAATGGTGTTTGAACTGATTTGGTGATGAAAATTTTTGGCTTGATTCATTTACAAGGGCCTTATACAACTTCTTTTATTTTTCACGCCCACAAAGTGTTCGATGAATTGTCGCAAAGAAAATTTCAACTTATACATGACTCATTTGTTTTCAAATGTCTTATATATTTATTGAGATCATGTTTTATCAATCAAATGAGCTTTTACAAATCAAATGATCAATTTTTCCCTTTTATGTGGAATTTACGCTTCAATTTTCAAAACGCTCGATAAATCGATAAGATTGCGCACTTTGATATAATTGTATGATGTTTTCATCGTGCTAACACTTTTTTTGATGATTACAAAGGGAGAGAAACAAGAAAAACTCTCATATGCTCAAAGAAGCGAAAATAAGCTCACAAGAAAAGCTGTGAATATTACTTAGTCCATTTGATGTATTGTGGACTTTTATGCTTGACTAATGATGTTTTGTGACAGGGGGAGCTTCTATGCTCAAATAATTCAAGCTTGTTTTGTAAAAGCTAAGCTTTTAGCTTTTAGTTGATTGTGTTTATACTTGTTCTTGATATACATATTAATAGGGGGAGCTTGTGCAAAAATATTTTTGAAAAATATTTGCTCTTATCCTTGTGTGTTTTACTTATGGTAAATCTTGCTTGAAATGGATTGATGTTTTAGACCGGAAAATATGTTTTGTTTTAAAATCGACTTCCTAAAATTGTTTTGGTTTGTAATCATCAAAAAGGGGAAGTTTGTTAGATAAATGTTTTTATCAAGATTTTGATGATTTTGTTTAAATGTGTTTTTATACCAAAACAATGTCCCTAAATGTTATCCAAATACTTTCGATCGATTTAAAATATTTTTACTATTTTTCGGAGTATTTCTTGAAGTTTATTTTTGATAAAAAAATTGGACAACACTTATATTTCAAGCTCGACCGGTCGTCCTATAGGGCAACCTGTACCTGAGTTGAGTTTTGAAATAGAAAATGGGACGGACTAGAAAACAAGGAGGGCGACCGGTCGACCCTATGGGCGACCGGTACCTGAACATTGGTTTCAAGTTCAGAACTCTCTGTTTTGATTTTTTGGCACCTCCGACCGTTCATCAAAGGGGTCGACCGGTCGGACCCCCCGTCGATCGGTCCCCCTGTGTAAAATAGTGCGATCTATTTTCAAATTTCTATCTCTGCGCGACCGTTCAACCTTTGTTTTTGCCAGCAAAATTCAACCCGTTGGACAACCATTATCAACAAGATTTACTTTATCAATTTTATACTATATTTCTACATCTTGTGATCTTCTTTTTGTAGACAAAAGTGAAGATGAAGGAGCCTATGTTGGAGATCCAATCTTGAAGACTCTCCTATAAATAGAGGATGATTTGAAGACACGAGATATAACACACAAGCATACAATACAACAAGAAATCTGCAAAATTCTCAAAGCTTTCATTTTTACATTCTTGTTGTAATAGCCTAAGTTCTTGTACTTGCACAATCTTGAGGTCTAGGTTTTTTGTTCTTGATTACACTTGCACTCAAAGTTTGTATACTTCATTCATTGAGTTGTAATCTTGAATTTTTCTATCATCCAAAACAAGATATCCTTGTTAGTGTTCTTGTGGTAAGAACTCACTTGGGTGATCTTAGGTGTTGAAGAGTGTGGTACTCTTCATCGGTGTTGAAGGAAGATTGTGGTAATCTCCTTGAAGGTGTTGTAAGAAGATTGTGGTAATCTTCAAGATTGTGGTAATCTTAAAAAAATCTTTTGAAATCCACTTGGATATACCGTGGTAGTAGATTAGGCCCTAGGTGGGTTGAACTACTATAAATCATCGAGTGTTGTTTAATTTCCGCATTTACATTCTTATCAATTACTTGTTCATTCGAAAAAGAGGGCGATTTGCGAAAAATCGGCATAATCTATTCACCCCCCCTCTAGATTATCGTAGCCACTTGGACTAACAAGGTTGTGTGTAGAGGCCACCTTCACCGTCGACTACGAATCGGACGCACCAAAGGATCGGCCACAAAGAGACCTGAAGCCCAACGTCGTCCAAACCCCAAGTTTTTCCCGGAGAAACCACAAAGGAGACAACCACCGGAAGAGAAACACGAACGGACAGTCACCGGAGAAAGAACACAAAGGTCGAACCTCAAATACCCAAACCCTTTTGGAAAACCCACTGAAGAAACTCACAAGAACCGAACCAAGAAGATGATCGGAGCACTATCAGAAATCTCACAGGTCACTCACAAAGGATTCACAAAGAATCGAGAAGAGAGAGATCGAGATCTTAGATAGAGAGTGAGAGTTCAGCGGCGCAGCAAAGAGAGAGATATCAAACTGTTCCAATTCAACCTAGGGTTCCAAGAGGTTAAGGGTAATAAGAGGGAAATGGACGGCTGGGATTGAAACCCCCAATCCAACGATCAATTTCAAATCAAAGGATCTGAGTGTCTCGGTCGGGTCAAACCAATCCGGGTCAAAAATAAGGGTTGGTTGCTTTGGGCTTCTTCTCAATGGGCCAGACAAATGTTATATGGGCTACCAATTGAATTGGGCCATATTCCAACAGATGGCATGGTGGTTGGCTACATGATTATCCACCTACAGGCTTGGTGTTCAAGCCTCAAACACAACATATATTTTAATGGTTTGCATTTATATATATATAAAAAAAAAAAATCAGCCCAGCCCACTCGGGCCTGGGCCGGACTTGAACTGGTCTTGGTTTGGGCCGATTCTTAAATTGGCCCGATTACTTATATTTGAGCCCAATTGGACCCAACTTATACTACTAAGCCCGGTCCAGAGACACCATTACTATTCATGGGCCGAGCCGGGCGGCCCAGCCCACTTAACACCTCAACTTTGCCAGCATGTTCGCAACTCTAGGTTTGTTGGTCGTTTATCCATATTTCATTTGGTTACGAGATAACTGGCTTAAGTTTCAAGCTCAACATGAACTCTTTAATTGTTTTCCATAAATAAGCTTACAAAAAATTATTCCTTCATCTCTTTTGTGAAAGAAAAAAAAAATCGATCTGTTTATTAAGCATTTGAAACGAGAAAAAAAAAATGTAAGTTATTTTTATTATTATTATTATTATTATTATTATTATTATTATTAGGGATAATTACAAAAACACCCCTTAGGTTTGGGTTAATTACAAAAAAAATCAGACATGTTTCAAAATTACAAAAAAAAACCTCCAGACTTCATTTTGTCTTAAATTAAGGAGGGTAACTGTACTATTTTTGTAAATTTGAGGGTTTTTTTGAATTATTTTTGAAAATCACTGGGAAAAGTGTAAGACGAAATCAAACCTCAAGGGGTATTTTGTAATTTTTAAAAAACTCTGGATTTTTTTGTAATTAGCCCAAATCTCAAGGGTGTTTCTGTAATTATCCCTTATTATTATTATTATTTTATTATTATTATTATTATTATTATTATTATTATTATTATTATTATTATTATTATTATTATTATTATTATTATAAGGATCAAAGTAGTGGGAACCAGAGTATAAATAAGAAATGTGCGGTTTCAATAGTATGTTGTTGAACATATATGTTTCATTAGGCTATATGAACAAAAATGACATCGCCTTGTTCATGTATCTATCACCAGGGGCGGAATCAGAATTCGATACTGAGGGGGGCCAATTTTTGCAGCCTATGCCCAATTTTTTGGCCGCATAGACAAGCGCCCAATTGTTTGCCGACTAGGCCAATTTTCGGCTAAAAAGATTTTTTTGCATTGATTTTGGCAAAATCAATTCGGCCTAGGGGCGCCTAAGCCGACTTTTACAAGACTGACCAAAATAAATAATTACAACACACAATTGACATACTTTTTATTTTTTACGGAAAAAGCGGCGGGAGAGGGGGGGGCAAATGTAATTAATCCAAACCTGCCCCCATCCCCACCCAAGTAGGCCCGCCCCTGTCTATCACAAACTTGCTTTTCTCGCCATAGAACCAATGACGGACGCACGGCCCCCATTATGGGGGCACGTGAACTCCCTCCCTCCAAAAAAATTTTATTTTTATTTTTATTTTTTATTGTTTATTTTAAAAGCTATTAATTAATTAGTTTAAAAAAAATAAAATGCACTCCCATTCATTGTTTCTTATGTAGTTTATAATTGTACCTATTTTATTTTTGTTGTAGTTTTTTTAGGGAATTTTGTAGCTTATAATTGTATTTGTTTTGGGAGTATGTTTCTTGTGAGATGATATCACTGTGATACGGAAACAAAGAGTAACACTTTTTAATATATAAAGTAATATTTTTAGTGTAAAAATTAATACATTGTATGTACAACTAAAAAAGTATGTTCGGACAAAGTATTACTTTCTACACATAAAAGTAATACTTTTTCTTCGTCGCACAGTGTGACCTTTTTACATAATTTTTTGTCTTGTTTTGTGCCCCCTTGTAAACAATTTCTGGATCCGTTCCTACATAGAACTAAGTACCACACTGCTTTGCACTAATAACATTGGAAATGTTTAATCATATTTTGATCTAAAACTTGTATTCTGATTTTATCTTTTAGAGTGAAGTGAAATTGTGCGCAAAGGGGATAGGGACTGTGGAATGCAGGCTGCTTTTAGGAACAGCCGAGATTCCAACCTCAGAACTTGTAGATACGACTGGTGCTTGTGATTCACTTATTGGAACAGTCCTGTATGGTTAGTGAAAAAAAATTGAGAGACCCCAAATTATTTTCAAAATTTTTGCCAACCTCCTCTGTCAATTTTAATTATAAAACTATCATTGATAGCATCTTCTATTTGTTAGTTAAAACTCATATTATATCCGTATGTACAAATAATTGAAAAACACTTCTGTTTCCCGTACACATTTTGAAGCATGGTTAAATACTACATACTTATGAAGTAAAGCATTTAGTACACGTATTATAGTTATTTGTATAATACTTGGTGAATAATAATTCATTTTAATATTTATTATTGTTAAACTAATCTAAAAATTATTGAAAGTTATTTATAAGTATAATTTATCTATTTTGTAAATATATAAAATAATATGGTAATAAATAAATATATCAATTATTATTAAATATAATTTTAATATTATGTTAAGTTATAATATAATATTTCATAAATATACTATATATTAGTTTTTATATAATCTAAATATAAATACAGTTCACATAAAAATATATTAATTATTATTAGATAATTATTATAATTATAAATTAAATAATATGAATTACGTTAAAATTAAGTGTTATATAATCTAAACATAAGTATATATACAATTCATATACAAATAATATTAAAATAGGTCATATTTTTACTTACAAACAATTATGTTATACTTTTATTTTACCCGTATGACTACAAGTCCATATATTAATTATTTTTGTATCTTTTGCCAAATTTTTCACCATCATTTTTAGTAAAAATTCATAATATACGCATACATATTAAATGCGAAATTTTTCCCGTTATTTAACTAAGAGGGTTTTTGGTTGAGCTTATAAGCTCTTCAAGATGTAAGATGTTTTGAAGAACTTAATAAGCTATTTAAATTTGGTTATTATTTTTTAAAAAAAATATTATAAGCTCCTAAATTAAGACGTTATGAGCTTATAAGCTGTTTTTAAAAATGGTGGGGAATCCCAACTTTTTTTTTTTCAAAAAATACTTTCTTTAATTTTGACTATTTTAATTGCAAAATTGTTATTACTATGCATTATCTTATTTTATCCAAACACTTCAACAACTTATTCTTAAAATAAGATCAAACATTTATAAACTCTAAAAATATCTTATAAGATGTAAGAGCTTATAATATCTTTTAAATAAGAGTGCCTAGGTCTTTTAGCACTTCCCATGATGTCAAAATATTTTTTAGCCATTTTTTTGAAACACGTGTTTTTTAGCCATTTGACTACGTAAAACACCCAATTTGCCCTCGAGTCAATTTAATTACAGCAAGACACTGTAGCTCCGGGTATTGTAGCTAGTAACTCGACACTGTAGCTTGTAACTCGATATTGAGTTATAGTAACTCGATGGCGAGTAACGAGCTTCTATGTCCAGACTTCTACATTTTTTGTTCTCTTTTAATCGTAAAATTGGATAGAGAAGTTTAATATCTATACAAATTTCTGTCTAATAAACGAAATATCAAAAGAACTTAATATCATTTACGAGATACCCGTAAACGGACTGCCGTCAATATTTGCCGAAAATTTTTTAAAAAAATTGAAAGAGAGAGTAAGAGGATATAGAGAGAAATAAGTGAAAGAGAAAGAGAAATAGACCAAATATCAAATAAGCATGCTAGAAACATATAAATGTCTTTTGTTCTACCAAAATGGCTAAAAATATTTGTTTTCAAAAGATGACTAATTTTCATTATTATAAACTCTAAAAACATCTGATATAAGAAGTAGGTGTTGTTTACAAGTGTACAGAAATCAAGAATGTCTTCAAGATTGCAAAGTTACAACAGAAAGCAGGAAAAAAAATTACAGAAAGAAGAATTAGCTATTACAACTTCTAAAATAAAATAATCAGAAAGCCGAGTCGAGAAGAATATCTTTTCTCAAAGCAATCACGTCCTAGCTAGTGCTCACTCTTTAACGTATTACTTCCAAAGATGAAACGATTTACGTCTTTTGTGTAGTAGCACCACTAACACAAAAGCTCATTCGAACAGAAATGTGTTGAAGATTGGTTGCTGGACTTTTAAGTGCAGAATGCAGAAAAATTGTTTTGTAAAGTATGAGTATTGCTATGAATTTTCTGTGTAAAAAATCTGCAATACACAACAATGAATTTTAGCCAACCAGCACCTGCATGAGATAACACTGAGTGGTGGACATTAAACCAGTTGCAACATCATAGGTGTTACACCCCACTACTGCATGACAGATAAGTAGTGAGCTCTCTTCAGGTGACCACTACTATAGGAGTTACTAACTCCAACAGTCACATGAATCTGGACACCTACAATGTCCCGGATTCATTGGCTCAATAAATTAACAAATCACTTGAATACGGCCAAGCCCATTTTCATGGGCAAAACTATAGTGAACCGTAACCCAAAGGGCCAACCCAAGGTCGAGGCCGGGCGCGTGCGTGGCCCACTTGTGATCATCCACTTATGCTATAATATATCAACAAATAACACCTTCTAATATATAAACTAGGATAAACAATGAATTGTATTCCACGTGGGATAGGCTAAGGCCTTTCATCTCCCTTTACATAATGCACATTTGTGTGGCTAATTTTGTGTATTAATTTCTCACTCACCGAAATTCAGTTTTAAGAAGTAAAAAATACTACAAATATCTACTTGCAACGTAGATTAACAATATATAATTTAATTCCTCCAGAATTAAATATTTTGCCACCGAAAATTTGGTAAAAGTCGGATCGACACTCACTTTATCAAAACTATTTCCAATAGTAGAAACTTATAACATCTTTTAAATAAGTTTGGGTTTAACACCCTCCAGTCAATTACCGCCCTTTGAGGGCAGGTAAGAGGCAGCGAGATTGCATATAGGTTCAATCTGTGTTTTTGGGATTTGATTACAAATATCAAGAATTTCAACTGTAAAATTTGATAAAAATGTTACTGTTCCTCTGATGTTACTATCTTCTAGGTACTGCTGATTTGAACTTTGTAGGTTTTGTACCAACATGCCGCCTGAAAAGATGTTGCCATTTGCTGCTAAAGTGGTTAGATTAATTTTTTATGCTGCTCATAATTTTTTATAATTCAAGACATAGATTGGGGACTGTATAAGAATACAGTAGTTTTTGCTCAAATTTCAGACTGGTAATGGGTGTACAGCTTTGGGTTCCAGAACAGGTCTTCCTCGGCGCGCAGATCCTCGGCTTCTTTCTTACTTTAGAGGTCCCAAGTAGTGGCCGAAGTATTTAAATGGTGGTTATTGTGAAAAAAATATGCGATTATTAACTTAGTCTGTTTCTTTTAGTGTTTTTTGACGGTTTTAATGTACTGGTATCCGGATTGAGATTTCTTGTTACATTTTCATATTTTAATTCATATTCCATTATATTTGAAGAATGTCAGTTGCAATACTTGCCTTACATGATATTGATTCTATCATTGCTTTCGGCCTTTCTCATTTTTAAAAGGAGACTATTTGTTGTAGCCGTCGCAGGTTTAAATTGAATACACTCATATCATCTGTAATTGCCTAATTGGAGACATTTCAAGTCTTTGACCATCAAAAGGCCTCGTAAATTGAAGTTCGGTTTCATCGTTTTCTGGAAATAAGAGGAGCATTGTGATGGAATTTGTTCTTTTATACTTTACCAATAATTACAAAAAGGGATAATTTCATAATAAATCTATCACTTTAAGACCCAAAATTTCAACCTTCTCAAATTAAGACCCAATTTTTATTTTTTTTCCTCAAATTGGGCCCTCCCTCAAATTTTGGGTTCTCACTTCAAGACCCAAAATTCCAACCTTCTCAAATCAAGACCCAATATTTATATTTTTTCTCAAATCGGACCCTCTCCCAAATGTAAGGTTCTCACTTCAGGTTTTAAAATTTAACAAAAAGAGAAATGTTAATGTAATCTATAATGTCAGCCATAAAGATTATTTTTCTTTCTCTTTTCATTTGTTCGCTTATTCCTTTTTTCCAAATCGATACTTGTTTTAGAATTTCAAATTCAATCATAATTTAGATATCTTATTATTTTAGCAACCAAAAAATATTTTATTACTTTTTTCATCTTGGTAGTTACATACATTTAAATTTATAGATCTCAGTATTTCCACGTTAAAAAAAATTGACAATAAGTATAGATTATGAATAAGAAAAAAGAACGAACGAAAAAACGAAGAGGAAGAACTTTTTTTTTTTTTGCTGACGTGATAGATTACACTAATATTTCTCTTTTTGTTAAATTCTAAAACCTGAATTGAGAACCTAAAATTTCGAGGAGGGCCCAATTTGAGAAAAAAGCAAAAATTGGGTCTTGATTTGAGAAGATTAAAATTATGGGTCTTGAAGTGAGAACCCAAATTTGACGGAGGGACCAATTTGAGAAAAAAAATAAAAATTGGGTCTTAATTTGAGAAGGTTGAAAATTTGGGTCTTGAAGTGATATATTTTCTTAAATTTGGATCCTATTATAAAATTCCCCCATTACAAAAACTACCCTTAATGTTTGTTCTAATTAAAAATAAATAAAACATATCATGTTATCTTTTGAAATTACAAATATCCTATCCCGTTCGGGCATTACTAATATATTTGAGGTTTGTATTTTTATACATGTTATCCCCTCACCGGCCAACACCCACTCAATAGTGCAATTTGTATAATAGAAACATATGTCAAGGGTGTGTGAAAAGGAAAGTATTCGTAAACCACTAGCATTAGCCCAATGGCCACAGGTATTACTCGCAACAACAAAGCCGAATTCGAGTAACTGCAATAATATGGCTGAACTTTCTTCAAAAAGGGGGGGAAAAAGGATAGTTATAGTTATCTTTAAACTTTAACCAGGTACATTCTCTACCAAAAAACAATATCACAAATTTCTAGTAGCAAAATTCCAAGCTTTTTAACATGTAAACTGACGAGGTAAATCGATGGATCCTTTACATCAAACAAGCATGGGCAACTTTACCTAACTATCCTTTCTATCCTGCTGAAAAATATTTTGCAATTAATAAATGCTGAAACATAAGGTACATAGTATTGCAGAAAGAGTTCCATAAGATTGTACAACTGCATATTCAATAGATTGACAAGTACAAACATATGCATTCAATTAATTCATCAACACTTCAAACAGAGTAATGCACAGCAGAACCATCAAATTAAGGTACCATGACTTAAAGCTTACTACAAAACACAAAACCTAAGATAAACTACAACAACAAAAAACTGTTACTACAAAGATCTTCTTCCCGAGCCTAGAAAACCCAACTACTGATTTGCTACTGTGCAAATTCTAAATCCTACATGACAACTAAAAATCCAACTTCATTTTTCACAACATGCTATCAGCATTTGTGGGCAGCCTCTTGAAGAAGCTAACGGCGCTCGACGGCAGCCTGTTCCTAAACTTCGGCGGCCTCAGATAATACAAACCACCAAGAGCCACAACCCATCTGATCGGCACCAGGTAGAACCCGAACGCAGCCAACAAGCAAAGTATCACGAACAAGAACGTAGCTCTCGGATCGCGCCAGCTCAGCAACGCTTGAAATCTCTCGCCTTGAGTCGCCAAATCACCAACCACCGTCTGAATCCTCCCGGCCACGCTCCGGAGCCGATCGTATCTCATCCGAACGATCTCCGCGCTTCGGCTCGTGGGGAACGAGTCGAACTCCTCGTCCAGTTCGTCGGGATGCACACTCTCGGCGTACGAGAGTCGAGTGTCCATGTGGGGCGGGTGGCGCGGACGAGACCGGTATCGCCAGAGCCCTAATGCCGCCGTTGTGAGCAAAATGCAAGGAATTATGAGCTCGGGAATTAATACGAGAACCGTGAAAACGGTCAAAAACAACGTCGAATACACGGGTTTGTTCCATGTTCTTAGGGTTTCCAACAACCTGCTCATAGCAACAAACCATGCCAAAAAATTTGTGAGCCTAAGGAAATTTGCTTTGCTCTTTCTCATGCTCCACATATGAGAATCATGGTCCAGCATGTACTCTACAACTTCTCGTCCCAACGGAGGTTCGGATCGGCTGAGCCTCGAGGACACGACATTCATAGCCTGGTACCTCAAACTGTCCAATTGACTCACAGACAACGGCTGCACATAATGCATCTTCGGTAGCAACGGCGTAGCGTACATATGAAGCACGTTAAACAAGTTAGCGCACGAAAACCGAACGGCCAAATGAAGTTCTCCCATTTTCTTAACACCAGAAGGATGCAACATTAGCAATGGGTAAGCATGAGTGTAGACTCTGTCCGTTTCGAGAGTTGACAATCGGATTCTAACCTTCCCGATTCGTGTGTCCCGATTAGCACTTCCGGCCACCATACTCTTATCGACCCGCGAGTTGTCAAATAGCCCAATGGAGATGACCGTGCATGGATCGAACACTTCCCAAGTGTACTGCTCGTTCCACCGGGGAGCCAGGCTGTCGACAACTGTTCGAGTTCGAACCCATTTCTGCCCGTACTTAGCCACACAATAGGCGTCCGTCGAGCCTCCTTTGCCTTCTTTGATCTTCATAGGCATAAGATTAGTCGCCCCCAAAATACCAACTTCAAGAACACCAATGTGGGGCTTCCAGAGCTGCTTGGCAGTGGGCCGAACGTCGCTGCTATACATTGTCGCCTCATCGAGCACGTGATAACCTCCTTCAAGCGAGGCGCGAAGGTGGATTCGGGACGCGAATCTAACCACAGATTTCGAATCATTAGGATTGCTGTAGTGAGTATCAAGATTGAACCACCTAGATACCACTAACTTGTCGTCGAACCGCCTCTCGATGTTCACAATTGGCAAAATCACCCTCCCCACAACCTCATCCCTATTCGGAGCCAAACGGTCCTCAACGGTGATCAACAAGTAGTCCTCAAACGGCTCGGCCACAACAAACATCAAGTCATCGTTCCAACACGGATTCGAGAGGCTCCTATTTCCCGTAGGCGAAGCGATCCTCGTCCTTAAAACCTGATTTCCCACTTGAACTTTCGCGAAAAGCTCCGGATATCTCATCATATTCATAGAAGCCCCTTTATCTCCCAAGACTACATCTTGTGCTTCAATTACACCAACCCTCAAATACCAAAGCTTGGGAGACAAATAAACCTTCGACTTAATCGAACACAAACCGTCCAAATGCACGTTCGCCGCCTTCGAATGCCACGCCTCGGCAAAAGCCTCGTCGGCCTGAGTACCAAACCAAATCGAAACCATAACCTCCCCACATTTAGCCCTCTCACCTTTTTTATCCTCCATTCTATACCATTGGGGCGCCAACTGGCTATCAGGAGGAACCCTTTTGGGAACCTCATTCAAATCAAACCAAACACGCCCCAAGAACTCATCTTTATTACTCTCCTTCACAAAAACCTCCACCACAGATGACTGTATGCAATCTTTGGAAAATGCAAAAACTTGGTCCCACTCTGCATTTCCCAAAGAAACCCTTTTTGTAATCCCTTTGTAATTCCCAAGCTTCACCTCTGCAACCACTTCACCACCACCAAACACTGAAATCTCTTTAGCCTTCACAATTCTCACATACAAATACTGCATTTGCTCCACAAGATCATAAGTGGAGCTTGTTTTATCATTGTTCAAACCACCAAGGTGAGGACTTGTTTCTTTCAAAGCATAGTCATTTGAAAACCCACCACGAATATGGCCACCATTCACTCCACCGTGGAGATTCAAGCCGCCGCCGGAGGCGGCGGCCGGAATAACCGGCCCTGGAATAGCAGTGATGACAACAGGCTTGATATCACCTGGGCCAGGCTCCACAGGCTTTAAATGGGCCTGGTTCTGCAACCCAGAGCCCATTTTATTATTTTCTTGGCCCATTTGCTTCTGCACAGCCAAGTTTCCACCTTGCTGCTGCATTTTCTTGTTTTTCTTAGAAACCACCACCCCACTCCCACCACCACCGCCATTAATGACCTGTTTAACCTCTTCTTTAGTAGACAAATAAAGCTTTAAACTTAACTCACCTCTGACATGAGAAAAGAGAGACCTTTTATCCAACGTGTAAAGCTGAGGCACTTCTTCACCTTCTCTGGCGATGCTAGAACCAGAAACCCTAACTTTCCCCAAGAAATTCCTGCTGTTATTGGACCTCTTCTCGTTGAAAACGTTCACTTCTATGGTGCGGTAAGGGAGGTCTACGACGTCGTTCACGTGGAACACGAGCTTCTCGTTCCAAACAGGGTTTAGGTCTCTGTACTTCACTTGAGTTCTCTGCCGTTGGTTTTCGAACTCCACCTCCACGAACGGCGAGGATGAGCCCTCGCCGTCTTTCGGCATGAGGTTGTGCGCCGCCACCACCTCCACCACCAGCTTTTCTTTGCCATTGTTGTGCATGGCTGTTTCGGAAGAAGAAAAAGCAAAAAGATTTGATTTTTATTAACACGCAGACTGTGTGTGACTGAAAAATGGGGAGTGCTTTTTTTTTGAAGAAGAGAGAAAAATGGAATGAGTTTTTGTTGTGCAAAGAGAAGGGTGACAGAGAGAAAGACAGAGAATGGTATGTTGGATTTTGTGTTTTAAGCAGTAAGGGCCAAACGAGGCACACAGCTCAGATACAATATACTGGTTGGCGGTGTTGTACAATCGCCATTAATTCTGATTCTTGAGATTTTTTTGTCAATATTGTTGTAATCTGTAGGGGTGTTGGGCACAAAATCCCAGTTTTGGAGCGTTACTTATGGGGGAGAAGAAGAGGGTCTTCTCAAGTTTAAATTTTTGGTAAATTGCAATATTACTCCCCTAATTATAGTGGATTAACAAAAATGTCATTTTTATAAAAAATCATGTAAATAGATATGCATTTCAATTTTGGTCATGCAAAATTAGGGATGACAATTGGTTGGGGAGGATAAAAATCGGACCCAAACCGGGTATTGATTTTTAAACCAGGCCTCATTTGGGAGGATATGGGAAAAATGGGTGCGGGATGCTAAAATGGGTATTGATTTTTTTTTAAAAATTTGCTTAGGATATGGATTGGGTAAGAAGACTAGAAGGCCAACTTGGGCCCCTCCCCCCTTTTTTTTAAAAAAGAAGTTTATTTAATTTTTATATGGTTTTTCTTTTAGTTTTTTATCTGGTCCACCCTGTTTAGTGTATCGGTCCATCCCAATTTTTTTCCTGGCTACACCACTAGGTAATGGTATAGTAGGACCAATCCATATAGTTAGTTTTTTTTATTATATATTGATCGTGTATATTGTTGTTCAATAGCTCTTGATTTATATATGTTATTGGTATTTATTTCATAATTCATATAATATGTACAAAATTATATAAATTTTACATTCTGACATAATTCTTTAGTGCACTACTATGCGAGTAAAAATCTACAAATTTGACCAAATATATAAAGTTGGTGGGTCTAATGTCTTTTACTTGCAAGACACGAGTGTGGCGGGGGTTCTGGTATTATATTTTCTAATGGGTAGGATTCATGGTCTAAGCGAAATCGACCCAGTCCCACTCCATTGACATCCCTAAGCAAAATGCACGGTTTACAGAATATTTCTATAATTAAATTTATGAAAATCTCAATTGTGATTCTAATTAGCCGGAAATTGAGAACTGCATGTGCCGCTATGTCATTGAAATTCAATAAAATTAGTATCCAAATGGAGATTTTCATATAGTTACTGAACTATTTTGTAAATTGTGAAAAGGGAGAGTTTTCTTTATAGTTATAGGACTTTTTGTTACTATCTATAGTTACAGGTCAATTTTGCAATTTTTTCTAAATTCTTTAATGTCAGCATTTTGAAAGAAATTAAATTGCATCTTATCTCTATAGGAAGAATGGAAGGTGGTATCATTTAAGAGTAAGTATTCGAATTTCAGTTGCCTTTTTTTGGCAGGTATTTGAATGTGTGCTAATCCAAATTAGCATTTCCATCATATATAAAAGAATTTTTGAAAAATTGAAAAGTACAGGAATGAATTTGTTGTTATATTTGTTTTATCTTTTTTTAGCAATTTATTAATTTCGCTCTGCAAATTACTTGTTTTGACAATTTGACTTCCTAAATTCCTAACGTTAGCTTTTCCTTTTTAGGTTTTGGTCCTTATTGTTGTGGTTTTAGTCCTTTTGTGTAAGAATGTTTTGTGTTTTGAATCTGAAAAATAAGATTTATTAGTCCGTTCTTTATAATTTGGCTTCTGGATAATTCGTTTTTGTTTTAGTCATCAAGTCATTAAGATTCTTTGCTCTTTTTTTTTTAAGAATAATTATTTTGTTTTCTAACAATTAAATTATTTCTCAATTATGGAGCTTACTTATTGTGATTCGTAACGAAATATCCTTGTATTTCTCTTAATTGGAATTTCTATAAATGTGAAAGTTGCGGAACAAATCGTGAAATCAGTCAAAGCCGGCAATATTTTAAACAATTCATCCGACTTGGAATGAATATATCATCCCAACTAGAGCTAACAAATGCAGCCTGATTGACCCGACGAGCAAGAGGAAACTTTTAGTCAGGCCCAAAAGATTTTGTACACAAAATCTATACATGAATTGAATTGGGTTGGGCTACGTTTTTGTTACTTGAAAAAAAAAATTGGGTTGGCCTGACCGGACATTTGTCATTAATTTAATAGGGTCGCTTCAATATTTTGTCAGCTCTAACCTCAACACAAGCTCCAGGGCCCAATAGATGTGTAGACTATAAGCACTGAAAGTCATTGTGAGATTAGTTAAAAGAGATAATAAACTGTGACACAGTATATTAGTGCATTTTCAGATAAATAAAGTCATTGTGAGATTAGTTAAAAGATTTAATAAACTGTGACACAATATATTAGTGCATTTTCAGATAAATAAGGCAGTCAAAGTGGACAATGTCTCTTTAGACAAAATCTAGCCATTACAAGCATCTTCATATGTGCACACAAAATTTGACAAATAAAGCCAACGTGCAATCGGTGTTAAAGTTTAATTTAATTAACAATCAACCTCCCACTACAAGAAAAACCAGTTTACCTACAGAAAAATATGTAGGTAAATATTAAGAAAATTGTAAAGTATAGGTAAAATCATTGTAGGTAATATCATTGTAGGTAAAATATTTACCAACAGAATCTAAAATTGTTGGTAAATACCTACAGAAAATCTGTCGGTAAATTGAAAAACTATCGGTAATCTGTCGGTAATTCGTTGGTATAATTTGGAGGAAAATAATATTTTTTATTCTGTAGGTATTCTGCAGGTAACCGTAAAATTTAGTGACAAAATCATTTCTGTCGGTAAATTCTGTCGGTAAACTGGAATTTTCTTGTAGTGCCCCATATTTATATTGTCATTTAAGTCATATAATTACATATATACATATATAAAAAGTTGGAGTTAAATCTTAAATGAACTAATCTCATTAACTTCCACAATAACACTTTTTAAGATATGATAATTGGAAAGTATTTCGGAATTATATGAAATGTAAATTTATTCTACTCAATGAGTGCAAACTCTAACTCAGAAATGTGAATATAGATAGGAGTTTCAATTGTGTCGTATTTTGTGTTCGTGGGTCGTATTCGAACAAAGGTATTATACATTTGATACGAACACGAACACGATCCGTTTAATTATTCGTGTCAAAATACATGACACACACGATCTATTTATAACACAAGTAGAATGAAATATAAATTGGAAATTATTTCGAATGAATCAATCTCATTAACTTCCGCAAGAACACTTTTTAAAATATGATAATTGGAAACTATTTCGGAATTATGTGAAATATAAATTTATTATACTCAATGAGTGCAAACTCTAACTCAGAAATGTGAATATAGATAGGAGTTTCAATTGTGTCGTATTTTGTGTTCGCGGGTCGTATTCGAACAAAGGTATTACACATTTGATATGAACACGAACACGATCCGTTTAATTATTCGTGTCAAAATACATGACACACACGATCTATTTATAACACAAGTAGAATGAAAAATAAATTGGAAATTATTTCGAATGAATCAATCTCATTAACTTCCACAAGAACACTTTTTAAAATATGATAATTGGAAACTATTTCGGAATTATATGAAATATAAATTTATTATACTCAATGAGTGCAAACTCTAACTCAGAAATGTGAATATAGATAGGAGTTTCAATTGTGTTGTATTTCGTGTTCGCAGGGTATTCGAACAAATGTATTACACATTTGACACGAACATGAACACGATCCGTTTAATTATTCGTGTCAAAATACATGACACGGACACAACCTGTTTATAACACAAGTAACCCGACACGACACGAAATACTTGTATAACTTAAAGTTGACACGAAAAAAATGAAAAAAAAAACTTAAATTACGAATAGAAAATACATTAAATTATTAGAAAATACATTGAATAATTTGTCTATCATCATATAACTGACTAAAACATCACAAAATATGAAAATAATATGTCACTATAAAATTAAATGGGTTAAATAGGTCAACCGTGTCGATACGCGGGTCGATATGATCTGACCTATTTATTTCCCATGCTAACTGTGTCCCACCCAATTTTTACCCGAACCTACTAATTAAGGATTGTACATATACCTGATGAATTCGTGTTCAGTTTATTTTAGGTTATCGTGTCGTGTCATAAATTAATGCCCCTAAATATAGGTAAGAAACCAACAACTTTCTTTAACCGATCATTTATCAATACAAAATCTATCTTCATAACTCCATCTATTTATTTGCAAATTAATTTTCCTAATGATCCTTATTCAATTATTATTTATCGAAGCAAAGTATGCATTTTTTTCCTTTATTTGACCTACCACTAAATGTGGGGGAGCAAGATAACTATCGAGAACTTGATGGGTTTTTTTTTTTACTAAATATTTTTATTTTTTATTTTTATATTTTTGTATATTGATTTTTTGTTAAAATAAGAAAATGTGAATTGTAGCTTTTGACCAAAAGATAAGTCAAAAGGATGTACCTCGTTTGGTAGGAAGCCTTACTCGTGAAGGAGGGTCCGTTCTCGTAGCTTCACGCTCCATAATAGCGCGTGGTTCGGGTTTCGTGACGGAATCGCTCGGGCAGAAGCGCGTGACTGAATCTGCAGAGAATCCGATAAGCATTCAAGCGGGAACAAGTAAAGTGATTCTCTTCCTCCGAGGTTAACTTAAATATTTGAATTTTCTTTTATGTCCGGGTCGGGTCGAAATCGAATGTTGGATTTTGGCACTACCGAGGCGCGTGAAACACGGTTTTTGTTGGATTATAGCTGTCTGGAAGAGGCGGCACAATAGCATTCTGTTTATTCTTATCACTATCCCAGTTCTAATCTAAGATTTTATCTATATTAGTTATTTTGTAATAATATTGTATATAAAATAATAATTGTTTATTCATGTTTGGTCCACATAATATAACATTTGAAATATTAATTGGGATTTCGAGAACGACCGCAAATCGTGTTTCTATTGGTAGGCGCGTGGGATTAGACGCTGCAAAAGGAAATTTGCTAAAATTACAAAACAAAAGTTCCTAAGTTCCTTCATGGTTTTAGGTAAATTTCATAAGTTTAAAAACAATAAGATTAAGATAAGAATGTGTTTGGTAATTTTTTTCCAAAAGAGTCTTGGATGAAATGAGATAAATTTTAAGAGTATACTTAATTTTTATAAGATTGGATGGAATGAGATAAATTTTAAAAAATTGAAAAATAAATGGTTCTAATAAGCTCTTAATCAATACCCTTAGCAAAAAACATCTAATAATGTAAGAGCTTATAAGATGTTTTAAATAAGCTTAGTTAAGTTAAGGTAAAATGAGATAAATTTTCTGATCGAAAATAAATGGTCACCTAAGCTATTACCTTTCTACAAGCTCGTGATTCTCCACTGTTCCAATTTCAATTTAACCTGAATGTTTTTCTTTTTTCTCTTTTGATAATTTTTTAATTTTTTAAAAAATATAATCTATTAATTTGAATTACAAAAAAAATAAATTAGAAAAGAAATTGGATTTAATATTAATAGGTATAGAGAAATCAAATTTCACGTATTTTGCTTATAACATTTAGCTTAAAGTGTGTCTAATTTGGTTTAATATAAAAATTTAGCCATCGCGTACATAAAGATTCAAGATGTAATCTCATAGCCAATCTTATTCAGTTCTATCAGTTCTATTTATCTTCAGTCATCATCCTAACAATATTCTCAATATAGCTAAGCTTCTTCCCCCATATTCACATTAAACTCGTGACTTGCCACATATGCTTCAGCAAATCGTTTCGATGACACATGCAAATAGTCATAAAGCTACATTCCTCAATGTTAGGATATAATACACGTGCCAACACATATCAGTTAGAATAGTTGTTAATCTATTATATTGTTGCAATATCAGTTACACATAGTTAACACTCTAGCTCTCAATATATAGCTCACACTCCATGTACCAGATCATTCAATATAGAAATCACAATATCGTTCTCTGCATTCACTCTTTAGTATTCATGCTTAATAGTTAGACTTAACATGGTATCAGCGAGCCGGTGACGTTTTCCACCGCCATAGCCATCGAAATGTCTTCTTCCACCGGAGCTTTGTCTACTTTTCCAATTCCGTTCTCTCATCCGGTTTCTTCCAAGCTCACTAATGACAACTTCCTTGTTTAGCGCAAACAAGTTCTCGCGACTCTTCGAGGTCATCCCTCCAACATTTCGTTGATGTTTCTGTGGTGGCACCACCCAAATATCTTGATTTTGATGCAAGTGCTGCAGGTCTAATCAATCCTGCCTTCCTCGACTGGGAACAACAAGATCAATTGATCTTCTCTTGGTTTCTCGCCTCTGTAACTGATTCAATCCTTTTCTCGATTGGTTGGATGTGAAACTTCATCTCAGGTTTGGCATACTCTTGAAACTTACTTTGCGATTCAAGTTCGAGCTAAGGTCATCCAATTTCGTTCACAATTACAAACGCTTAAGAAAGGTTCTTCCACAATTAATGAATATTTGCTTAAAATTCGGCATTGCGTTGATATGATTGCACTAGTTGGTCATGGATTGAGTGATAGGGATCACATTGATGCAATTTTGGATGGTCTCCCCTCTGAATATGATACTTTTACTCTGTCTATTATAACCCGTATTGATCCCTACACTGTCACTGAGGTGGAATCGTTGTTATTAGCTCAAGAAGCTCGAATTGAGAAAAATGTGAAATCAATTGAGTCTGCCATGGCTAATTTCACTGTTTCTAGACCCCCTAATCAATCCAGACATGTTCATCCTCGTCAAACACCTTCTGAGTATTCCCCCAACTTTAATGGAAATTTTCGACGTGGAGGCAGAAATCCGTGGTCCAGAGGGTACAATTCCAATAAGATTCAGTGCCAACTCTGTGGTATTCCTGGCCATGTAGTAACACAATGTTACTATCGTTTTGATCGATCATTTCTAGGTCCTTCTCGATTGCGGGACATTTTGCGCTTCAACATCTCAAGTGCAGGCTAATGTTGCTACTCACAGGCCTTCTCCTCCATCATTTGGCTTACCCGCTGGATATGTGGCTACTCCATCTATTGTTACAGATACTAACTGGTACCCGGACTCAGGGGCTACCAATCATATCACTGCGGATATCTAATTTGGTGCAGCAAACTGCTTTCACTGGTCCTGCACAGGTTCATATTGGTGATGTTAAGGGACTGGCAATTAAACACATTGGTTCTTCTTCCTTTTCCTCTCCTTATTTACAGTCCAAAACAATTACCCTCAATCAAATGCTTCATGTTCCTCACATTACTAAAAACTTACTTAGTGTGTCTAAATTTACTAGAGAGAATAATGTTCTATTTGAATTTCTCCCTGACACTTGCTTTGTGAAGGATCTTGCTACCAGGGCAACACTTCTTCAGGGACACCTTAAGGATGGGTTATATGTCTTCACTTCTTCCCAGCTTACTTTTCACAAGCCATCTGGATCCAACTCCAACACTACAACATTACAACTTAAATCTACTCCCTGTACTTCTATTTCTGCTCCTGTTTCTTGTAATGTAGCTTCAACTTCCAGTACATTTTCCATCTGGCACAATAGATTGGGACACCCTAGTGATAAAGTTGTCACCTCTGTATTAAAGAATTGCCATTTGCCCAACATCAATAAAATTTCAAATTCAGTTTGTCATGCTTGTTGTCTTGGGGAATTACATAAACTACCATTCCCCACTTCCTCTACTCAATATACCACTCCTCTTCAGATGATTTACTCTGTTCTATGGGGTCCATCCCCCACTTTATCTTCTAATGGGTATAGATACTATATTCATTTCATAGATGCTTCCACTAGATACACTTGACTTTATCTTCTTCAAAATAAATCAGAGGCTTTACAGGCCTTCACCACCTTCAAGTCCCATGTTGAATTACAATATAACCACAAAATTAAGTAAGTACATACTGACTGGGGAGGTGAATTTAGACCATTTACTAATCTTCTTACATCTCTTGGAGTCTTACATCGACATCCTTGTCCTCACACTTATGAACAAAATAGTTTAGCCGAAAGAAAATATCGCCATATTGTGGAAAATGGTCTCACACTACTTGCACAAGCATCTCTACCTCTTAAAATTTGGGATGAAGCATTTAGAACTGCTGTTTTTCTCATTAACCGGTTACCCTCCCCTGTAACTCTTCACAAAACTCCACTTGAACTTCTCTTTCACACTCCACCTGATTACTCTCACCAAAGAACCTTTGGGTGTCTTTGTTTCCCAAATATGAAACCTTATAATCAGCACAAGTTTGCTCTTAAGTCAACACCTTGTACATTCTTGGGGTATAGCTTGAAACACAAAGGGTACAAATGTTTATATGTGTCTGGCAAAATTTATATCTCCAGAGATGTTATCTTTGATGAACTTAACTTTCCATTTGCTCAGCCTATTCTCACATCTTTATCATCATAGTCTCAAAGCACTTCCACACCACCACCTCCTTTACTGGTTCTCCCCTCACCTTCTCAATCTTCCAGTGTGTCTGATACTTCCAGTCCTGCTCCATTACCACATGTGAATCTGTCATGGGCCTCTCCTGTTTGTGAAAACCCTCAAGGCAATATTCATTCCATGGTTACTCGTGCAAAGAATGGAATATTTAGGCCTAAAGCTCTTACTGCAGTAAAAGAGCCTACCTCAGTCACTGATGCTTTGCAAGATGCTAAATGGAATCAAGCTATGACTGAGGAATACTTGGCTCTCATAAGAAATAATACTTGGAGGTTGGTTCCCTTGCCACATGGTAGAAATTCCATATGAAGCAAGTGGATTTTCAAAATTAAGGAGAACTAAGATGGCACAATCAACAAGTACAAGGCAAGGTTGGTTGCCAAGGGCTTTAATCAAGTGGCATGCTTTGATTTCATGGGGACTGAGCATGTTAAGTCTAACTATTAAGCATGAATACTAAAGAGTGAATGCAGAGAACGATATTGTGATTTCTATATTGAATGATCTGGTACATGGAGTGTGACCTATATATTGAGAGCTAGAGTGCTAACTATCTCAGAATCGATATTGTAACAATATAACGGTAACAACTATTCTAACCGATATGTCTTTGCACGTGTATTATATCCTAACAACCCCTTTCAAACTCAAGGATTGGGAGTCAACAATCTTGAGTTTGTCTCTCATAGCAACAAAGTTAATACTGGAGCTAGCCTTGGTCAGAATGTCTGCAAGTTGATCAACAGATGGCACATATCGTACTTCAACCTGGTGTCTCTGTATTTTCTCACGAACAAAATATAAATCCAGTTCAATATGTTTGGTACGTGCATGTAAGACCGGGTTAGCTGCCAATTGAACCGTGATGAGATTATCACACCACACCAATGGAGTTTTAGGAACCAATATCTTCAATTCACCAAGTAAGCCCCTGCACCCAACGATTTACATTCTTAGACTTGCCAAACTCCCCGTACTCTGTCTCCATGGAGGACCGCGACATCACTTTGTTTCTTGACTGCAAGAGATGAGATTAGAACCAAGAAATAGACAAAAACCTGATGTAGATCGTCGGTCATTAATATCCGATGCCCAATCCGCATCACAAAAGCCAACAATGTTCAGTGAATCAGAATTTGCTCGTGTGAGGTGAATACCATAAGTTGTTGACCCAGCTAGATATCGTAGAATACGCTTTACAGCTTTCCAGTGATGTTCCAAAGGATTTTGTAAAAACTGACACACTTTGTTAACTGCAAATGAAATTTCAGGACGTGTGATTGTGATGTATTGTAATGCCCCAACGATGTTTCTGTACAACTGAACATTTTGAACTGTATCATCCCCATAGGTAGTGAGTTTGGTACCAGTTAACATTGGATGTGTGACTGGTTTAGCATTAAGCATATTTGCTTTCTTCAATAAATCTGAAATGTACTTGGTTTGAGACAAGTGTAATCCAACCTCTGTTTTCTTCACTTGAATGCCAAGAAAGTAATCAACCTCACCAAGATCTTTAAGTGCAAAATTCTGATTTAAATGTGAAATGAGAGATTGAACCCCCTTATTGGAGCTTCCTGTGACAAGTATGTCATCCACATACACTAGCACAAATATAATACCCGAGGGAGTGAACCTGACAAATAAAGAACTATCTGATTTAGTTTGATGGAACCCAAGCTGTAAGAGGGCAGCACACAAGGTATCAAACCAGGCCCGAGGTGCCTGTTTTAACCCATACAACGACTCCTCCAATTTGCAGACAAAAGTTGGATTTATAGGGTCAATAAATCCCACTGGTTGCTCCATATATACTTCATCTTTTAAACTGCCATTGAGAAAGGCATTATTTACATCCAATTGCCTAACAAGCCACCCTTTGTTAAGAGCAATATTGAGAACAACTCTGATTGTGGTAGGTTTTACCACTGGGCTAAATGTCTCCATGAAATCAAAGCCTGCCACTTGATTAAAGCCCTTGGCAACCAACCTTGCCTTGTACTTGTTGATTGTGCCATCTGAGTTCTCCTTAATTTTGAAAATCCACTTGCATCCTATGGCCTCTCTACCATGTGGCAAGGGAACCAACCTCCAAGTATTATTTCTTATGAGAGCCAAGTATTCCTCAGTCATAGCTTGATTCCATTTAGCATCTTGCAAAGCATCGATGGATCGAGGTAGGCTCTTTATGATAAGAGGTTTAGGCCTAAATATTCCATTCTTTGCACGAGTAACCATGGAATGAATATTGCCTGGAGGGTTTTCACAAATAGGAGAGGCCCGTGGTAGATTCACATGTGGTAATGGAACAGGACTAGAAGTATCAGACACACTGGAAGATTGAGAAGGTGAGGGGAGAAGTCAGTGTATGGGTTAAAACAGGCACCTCGGGTGATAAGTGCATTTTTTTCACATTTTTTTAAACCTTTTTAGATAATTTCTTTAACTTTTTAGTTCATTAATCAATAAAATCAAGAAAAATCACATTGGCTTGTTTTGAATGATGAAGGTAAAGACTTGAAGCAAATTCGTATGATTTCGTATGAAAATACGAACAAAAACAAAGTCTAAAAGAAGGCAAGAAGACTCGATCTCGTGCGTAACACACCCCCTAGTGTGTTGGGAAACATGGCCATGCTTAAAAGGGAAGAAAAACAAGAAAAAATGCAGAAAAACACGCTGGGCCGTGCTTACAAAAGCACGGCCGTGTTTCACACGTAAAACATCAAAACACGCCCAAACCGTGTTTAAAAGCACACCCTGCCAGAAAATCCCATTTTGCGAAGAAAACACGGCCAGGCCGTGCTTTTAAAGCACGGCCGTGTTTTCTCTCCAGCTCAACAATTTTTCTTCTTTTGGCGGAAATAATGGAGACTTTTGCTTTTTGACAACCTTTGAGCAACTTTCACACCTCATCTTGCTGCACCAAAACTCAATTATCTCCTCAATTGTCATGTGGACACAATGATTCAACCAACTCAACCAATGGAAGTGAAGTATTGTCATGTGTATACAATGATTCAACCAACTCAACCATGAATGTGTACACAATGATTCAACTAACAAGCATGGAAATGGAGCATTTGTTAATATGGTATTTCACAAAGATGGTGCTTATAAAAATGGTGCACTTGCCTAAGGTTTTCTAGAGTAGCTTTTGAGCCATCAAGTTTTTGGCGCCGTTGCCGGGGATTGAATGTAAATCCCTCTAGAATGTTTTTGTGATTCAATCAAGATAAAAATACAACCATAAGCCCTTAAGCAAAAACCAACCTCTTTTAATAAAATCTCATGTTATGTGGACCGTAGAAATTCCCGATTTAAGTTAAACCCTTTCTCAAGGCGAAAAACTCTTAATCTCAAGTTGATTAACTGAAATCTCTTTCTAGTTAAAACCCCCAAAATTGCATTATAACGATTTATGAATTCCCATATTAGGTTTGACCCTAATTCAGAAGATTTATGTCGTCCTATATCTAGGATTGCATGCAACTCTTTTCACTTATATAGGTTCTTTCCCACCATAAATCTCTCGATTATCCGATGAGGAATAGATATCAAATTAATATACCGGAAATAGTAACTTGAATGAATTAAACATGATATAAGTGAATCACACAAGACATGAGAATTTTATTAAAAACATACAAACCTTAATCACAAATCCATTCTAGAGTTCATTACATTCAAACACTAGTAGTTTAGCTACTCATGATTTTGACAAAAGAATAAATTACACAAAAAGATTTAAGTGTTGTAGACATGGTGTACTTATCTTTCTCAAAATCTCAATGACTTCTTCCTTGATAGATGATGTTGATCCAAGCCTTCTTCTCCAATGTTTTTGGCGTCGTTGCCGGGGATTGTAATATTAAGAACACCTTATTTTTGTTAATTTAATCATTTTTTTTATATTTTCATCAATTGTCTTTCTAGGTATCTATCTTTGTAAGTCTTGGATTATACTTATCCTCCTTGTTTACCACAAAGCATGCCTACTCGTCGCCGAATTTGGAAGCGAGACCGCCGTAGCAACACGAGAGGAAAGTATTAGTACGCACTCACGGAGGATACTAACGAAAGCAAGGATCCCGATATGGCGGATGAACAAGAAAGAACCATGTACGACTCGCCAAGCCATCTATGGACGATGCGTCGTCTAGTATCGTAAGGCCCGCTGCGGCCAATAATTTTGAAATCAAACCGAATGTCATTCAAATGGTGCAACAATTTGTTCAATTCGACCTTACCGAACGAAGATCCAATAATCATATCGCGAATTTCCTCGAAATTTGCGATACTTTCAAAATAAATGGAGTCTCTGACGATGCCATCCGTTTACGCTTGTTCCCATTTACTCTTGGGGGGACGGGCTAAACAATGGCTAAACACTTTACCAAAGGGAACAATCACAACATGGAGCATTATGGCGGAAAAATTCCTGCTAAAGTATTTCCTACCCGCTAAAACCGCACGATTGAGGAATGAGATCTCTTCATTCACTCAAGAGGACGATGAAACCTTGTACGACACTTGGGAGAGATTCAAAGAATTGCTGCGAAAATGCCCACATCATGGTCTTCCCATTTGGATGCAAGTCCAAACATTTTACAACGGGTTGCTCTCATCAACAAAGCGAGATGATCGATGCGGCGCGGGGACATTGAACAATAAAACACCCGGCCGCCAAGATCTCATAGAAGGAATGGCCATGAATGGCTATCAATGGCAATCCGTGACGAGGAAAAACCAACAGTCGGTGGGAGTATATAATGCGGACGCGGTGGTTACACTAGCCGCACAGTCGAAGCTCGACTCGAAAAATCGACGGGTTGGCGGCTCCAAAACCACCACCACAACAAGTCTTCTCATGCGAGACTTGTGGAGGATCGCACAACCACCAAGATTGCCCTCACGCGATACCGCCGCATGAACAAGTGGATTATCTAGGTAATCAATCTCGACCCTTTCAAAATAATCCTTTCAAGAACACTTATAATCCAGGTTGGCGTCAACACCCGAACTTTAGTTGGGGAAATCAAGGTCAACAAGCCTAATCCAAACGCACTCCCCAATTAAATCACACTCCCGGTTTCCAACCGCGAAAACCAAGTTTGGAGGACTTCATCATCCAAATTGTCCAAACAACGGAAACCCGTTTCACGGCCACCGAAACATCCTTAAGGAACCAAGAAGCATCCATTCGCAACTTGGAAAATCAAATTGGTCAAATTGCCAAAATGGTCTCCGAAAGGCCACAAGGAGCTTACTAGCAACACCGAGCCAAATCGAAGAGAACAGGTAAAAGCAATTACTCTAAGGAGTGGAACAAAGCTAGACGAAGACGGATGCCGGAGGACGAACCCACGCCCATACAACAAAAAGACGAACAATATCCAAGGAAACAAAGAAAATGGTACCGGAATTCCAACCACCTATTCCGTATCCAAGTCGATTGCGTAAGGACAAACATGACGACCAATTTGGTAAGTTCTTGGATTTATTTAAACAATTGCACATCAATATTCCTTTTGTTGAAGCCCTTTCACGATGCCAAAATATGCCAAGTTCCTAAAAGATCTTCTTTCAAATAAGAAGAAGCTTGAAGAAATATCCATGGTGCAATTAAATGAGGAATGCTCGGCAATTTTGCAAAACAAGTTACCTCGTAAAATCAAAGATCCAGGGAGTTTCACTATTCCTTGTCATATCGGTAATTTGACTCGTTGATCGGGCATTGGCGATCTAGGGGCTAGCATTAATTTGATGTCTTATGATTTATTCAAACAAATGGGTCAGGGAGCCAAAACCAACTAGATGAGCCTCGCAATTAGGGTACGGATCTATTAAATATCCTAGAGGCATTGTTGAAGATGTTTTGGTCAAAGTCGATAAGTTTATATTTCTGTCGATTTTGTAATTCTTGATATGCATACGATGTCGAAGTCCTCTTGATCCTAGGGCGTCCATTTTTAGCTCTTTGCTAAGGTAATCATTGACGTGCATGATGACAAACTAATTTTAAGAGTCGAAGATGAACAAGTCATTTTTAAAATCGCTACATCAATGAAAAATACGATAGATAAAGATGACTCTGTTTTGCTATTGATCTTATCGATATGGAGATAACCAATTCTCTACCAAGCATGATTTCTAACGAATTCTTGGAGACTTGTATTGTTCAAAGTGCGGTATATCGGATGAAAACCCCTTTCTTAGGGAATCAGTACTCGCATTGGAGGAAAACGAACCAATGCGAGCAATCGAAGAGTTCGAAAAATTGAAAACTCACAGGTGGGGCATATCAAACCATCCATTGAGGATCCACCACCGTTGGAGCCAAGGAGGAGTTACCCGAACACTTGAATATGCATTTCTAGCCGAGAACGCCAAACTTCCGTAATTATTTCCTCCAATTTATCTTCTCATCAAAAGGATAGATTGTTGGCAATATTACGAACATAAAAGGCCATCGCTTGGAAAATCTCCGATATTCAAGGATAAATCCTTCATTTTGCACTCACAAAATTCGATGGAGGAAAATTTCAAGCCGGTTGTTCTACCACAACGCTCGTTTAAATCCAAATATGAAAAGAGGTAGTCAAGGCGGAGATAATCAAATTACTTGATCTTTGGGCTCATCTATCCAATTTCGGACGATGGTGGGTGAGTCCATTCAAGTGGTTCCAAAGAAAGGTGGGATGACGGTGGTACCAAATGAAAAGAATGAACTTATTCCAATGCGACGAATAAAGTCAGGTTGGCGAGTTTGCATCGATTACCGATGACTCAATGATGCTACTCGCAAGGACCATTTTCCTTTACCTTTTATTGATCAAATGCTTGAAAGATTATCTGGTCACTTGTATTATTGCTTTCTTGATGGCATGTCAGGTTATTTTCAGATTTCGATAGCACCGGAGGACCAAGAAAAGACCACTTTCACTTGTCCCTATGGTACTTTTGCCTATCGCCGCATGCCTTTCGGATTGTGCAATGCACCGGCAACTTTTCAAAGGTGCATGCTTGCTATCTTCGACGAACTTGTAGAAGATGTCATGGAAGTCTTCATGGATGACTTCTCGGTTTTTGGGGACTCATTTGATCTTTGTCTTGCAAATCTTAAAAAAGTCCTCATTCGTTGTGAAGAGACTAACCTGGTTCTTAACTAGGAAAAATGTCATTTCATGGTACAAGAAGGTATTGTTTTGGGACATAAAATTTCTTGCAG
Organism: Rehmannia glutinosa; assembly: GCA_016081115.2. Lineage (NCBI taxonomy): Eukaryota > Viridiplantae > Streptophyta > Magnoliopsida > Lamiales > Orobanchaceae > Rehmannia > Rehmannia glutinosa. The sequence continues at coordinate 56,866 of JABTTQ020000108.1, read as the reverse complement.
GGGCATTGAAGTTGACAAGGCGAAGGTTGAGACAATTTCCAAATTGCCTCCACCCACCATGAGTGAAGGCAATCCGAAGCTTTTTGGGGCATGCCGGGTTCTATAGGCGATTCATCAAAGATTTTTCAAAATTGCCCGGCCACTCACTCACCTCTTGGAGAAGGATGCGGTCTTTCATATCAATGATGAATGCCTTCAAGCATTCAATACTTTGAAAGAAAAACTCACCACTTCTCCCATCATGGTAGCTCCGGATTGGTCTCAACCATTCGAACTCATGTGTGATGCCAACGATTATGCGGTAGGTGCGGTACTTGGGCAAAAAAGATAAGCATTTCCGACCAATTTACTACGCAAGTAAAACTCTAAATCCCGCTCGGTCAATTATACAACTACGAGAAAAGGAGTTACTTGCGGTAGTTTTCGCTTTGACAAATTTCGCTCATATTTGATCCTATCAAAAGTCATTGTCTATACGGATCACTCTGCCTTACGTTATTTGCTTGATAAAAATGATGCAAAACCACGACTAATTCGATGGGTACTCTTACTCCAAGAATTCGATGTGGAAATCAAAGATAAACGGGGTGCCAAAAATCTTGCCGCCGATCACCTGTCAAGGCTTGAGCACTCCGACACCGACAAGCAACACAAAGGACATATCAAAGATTCTTTCCCGATGAGCAACTCTTTTCCTTGAACTCAATTTCAATTGATAATCCTTGGTTTGCGATTTTGCTAATTATCTTGCAGAAAAGTTCTACCGAAAGGGTGACCCATCAACAAAAGAAGAAATTCTTTTCGGACCTCAAATACTATATTTGGGATGATCCCCACCTCTTCCGAATTTGTGCGAATCAAATCATACGAAGATGTGTCGCACTTCCTGAAACGATCTCCATTTTAAATCATTGTCACAAATGACCCATCGGTGGGCACTATCAAGCGAATACCACGGCACTAAAGGTCCTTGAGTCGGGCTTTTATTGGCCTACACTTTTCCAAGACGCAAAACGGTATGTTGAAACTTGTGATAATTGTCAACGAGCGGGAAATATTTCTCGAAAAAATGAAATGCCCCAAAACGGTATTCTTGTATGCGAAATTTTTGATGTTTGGGGTATTGATTTTATGGGACCATTTCCTGCGTCTTTTGGCAATAAATACATTTTGGTAGCCGTTGACTACGTGTCTAAATGGGTAGAAGCTCAAGCCTTACCTAAAAATGATGCTCGAGTGGTGGTACATTTTCTCAAAAAACTTTTTACCCGATTTGGTACTCCACGAGCCATCATTAGTGATCGAGGCACTCACTTTTGTAATAGTCAATTTGACAAAGTGTTAAAATGTTATGGTGTCACACACCGAGTCGCCACCGCCTATCATCCTCAAACTAGTGGTCAAGTTGAAGTGTCCAACCGCGAATTAAAAAGAATTTTGGAAAAAATGGTTGGACACTCTCGAAAGGATTGGTCCCTCAAACTCGACGATGCCCTTTGGGCTTATAGAACGGCTTTCAAAACGCCAATAGGGACTACTCCATACCGACTCGTTTATGGTAAGGCGTGTCATTTACCGGTTGAGCTTGAACACAAGGCCTTTTGGGCTATTAAAATGCTTAATTATGATTTGTCAAGTGCATGAGATAACCGTTTATTGCAGATTAACGAACTCGAAGAATGGCGAAATTCGGCATACGAGAACTCGAGAATTTGGAAAGAACGAACAAAGCAATGGCATGACAAACGCATTAAGCAAACAAGAGAATTTCAACCTGGTGATCAAGTGTTACTCTTCAATTCCCAACTCCGACTATTCCCAGGTAAGTTAAAATCCCGATGGTCCGGCCCATTCACTGTTACTCAAGTGTTCCCTTACGGGACTATTAAAATCACGCACAAGGAAATGGGAACATTCAAGGTAAACGGACATCGTCTAAAGCTTTATTTTGGGGGCACCATCGATAATAGTTATCGAGATTCCATCCGTCTTGACGACCCCCAAAATACACCACACGAGTAGAGGTAAAATAGGTCCAGCTATACGACGTTAACGAAGCGCTATCCGGGAGGCAACCCGGCATTTTGTGTGTAAAAGAAAAAAAAAACAAAAAAAAAACAAAAATGGAAATAATAAAAACACGGCCTGGCCGTGTTTCTTGACCACGGCCGTGTTCGTCAATTAATTGACGAACACACCTTGGCCGTGTTCTTCAATTCAGGCCATGTTGATAATTCACGCAGAAAACACGGCCTGGGCGTGTTTTTAAACACGCCCGTGTTTAATTTCGAAAAAAAAAATTGGGGATGAAAACTCGTACAGAACACGGCAAGGGCGTGTTACTTAACACGCCCGTGTTTAATTTCAAAATAAATAAAAAAAAAATAAAAAAAATGGATGAAAACTCGTACAAAACACGGCCAGGGCGTGTGTAAAAACACGTCCGTGGATTTATTAAAAAAAATGAAAAAAAGAAGGCTGAAACACGTGCCGAACACGGCCTGGCCGTGCTTTGAAAGCACGGCCGTGTTCGGTACAGACAAAATAGGGGGGGTCCGATTTTGGCCCTATTTTCTTCCCCAAACCCACTTCTTCTTCCTTTCTTCCCCTTTTCTCAAACCCTACCCCAAAATCACCAATTTCTTTCTCTTTTCTTCCAAAATCTTCACCCACACCACACACTTTCACATCACAAGGCTCTCATCTCTTCCTCCTCACAATGTCTTCAAGGTATGTGATGTACTTCTCTTCTCTTCTTTTCCTTTCAATTTCGAATTTTGATTTGTTTAAATTGGTATATTTGTGTGTTGTTGTGAAGATTATCCTATGTTGTAGTTAGCAAATTCATGAATTTGTATTGCCAATTTTTCATGCCCTAAAAATTGAATGGTAGGGTAATTAAAATTTGGATAGTTGATATTAATGGTAAAATCATAATTTCTTTTTATGACATATTTCTTGTGAATTTTTGTGAGTTTAATTGAGTTTGTTTGTGGTAATTTCTTGGTTCTTGTGGTAATGATGAGAAATTATTCTTGTGATATTTTTATCTTGCTAAATTGAGGAATTGGTCATTTGTTCTTGATATTCATGAACTTAAAGAGTTAGACTTGGAGTCATATGATTAATGTTCCTAAATTGTTGTTGAGATATATTTGTTTTAGTTGAATTGCTATTATTGAGATGTTGTTGAGAAAGGGATGTTGTTGAATCATTGTTGCAAATGGAGTGTATAGCTTGTGAAGATGGATTCTTGTTGAATAAAGGTGTTGATATGGTGGAATTTTAAAATTGATGCTTTTTCATGCTTGGGATATTGTTTATGTCTCTTAGAATGGTTTTTCACGTTGTTATAAGTTTATATTGACATAGGAATCCCGTCGAAACGAGGGCGTGCGGTGATGCTTCATCCTCCGCGGCCCCCACACACGGCGGTCGCCGAGCCATTCGTACTGACCCACCGGTCCCTACCAACCCGTTTGGTATATCTTTCCGAGATAATGATCATGAAGCTCAATATCATCGTCTGGCCCAACGTCACATCATTAACACACGATTCTCAGATAACCCTACCTTGGATGGGCTCGGGCTGCGTACAGATGTGGATTGGATGTTCAATCAACTTGGGTGGGGCTATTTCATGAATCTAGCCACACCCACCTACATCCGTCTCACATTAGAATTTCTGAGTTCCTATGATGCGGAGATCACTTCGGGCCGACACGCTGAAGAAGGACGTATCACATTTCGGATCTTCAACAATGATCACCAACTCACATTGCGAAATTTAATTCTATCTATGATTTACCCACAAATGGGTTGCGTATAAAGCCATTGGGGTTAAAGTGATCGACAATTTTGGCAAGCAATTACGCATGAGTGGAATATAATCCTTCTTCATCAAAATCCTCATGCATTGTCAATCCTTGCTTCCGTTATATCCATCGGTGCTCTCGAGTACACTATTTGGCCGGGCGAAAGCGAAGGAGTCGTCCGACTTGATGAGCTCTATTTTCTATGGTCAATGGTGAATTCTTCTTTGGGTGACACGGGTTCTTATCTCGCCAAGCCTTTTCTCAAGGTGAGCAAAGAAAACCGAGGTAAAATCGTCATTGGTGGCCTTATTACTCCTATCGCCATCCATTATGGTTATAACCTCGCAGACTTGAGCAAGCCCGGGACCAACCCGGATCGACTTTGAATCTTGTATTGCTATGGGAATGATTCAACGGAGCGGGATGGGTTATGCTTTAAGGTTCAAAAATACGTACTACACACATCTATTGCGGATCCTTCGCACTTCTCGGTTCGGGACCGGACAATTGGAAGATGATGTACCCGCAAGGTGATAACCCGGATGCATTCCGAGATTACCCGCACCGCCCTCCGACCTCGACGATGCCTATCAAAGTGAGGAACTGGATATTGATGCTCCTCGGCGTCACAACCACCAAGGCAACCACCAAGGCAACCACCAACCCCCATGGATGATACTAGATCTCTTCTCCACGCCATTCGCTTGGAGCAAATGGAGCAAATGAGCTATATTGGATCGCCAAGGGGAAATGATGACGCAACATTACGCTCGAATTGAAGAACGACAACAACAATTCTTCATGAATCTTCAACAACAAAGAACAACAACAATACGACCAACAATGATCTATTTTGCCATGATGGATTGTTAGGAAATTTATTGTTTAGATTTTGATGAATGCCATGTAAAACTTAGAATAGGAAGTTGGCACCCCAATTCTTGTTGTAAAATGCATTGTAATAAATAGAGTGGCCAAGCCGAGTTAAGTCGCCTACGCCCTAAACATGCAAGAAGACAATCAAGACTAGAAGGAAGACTCACGTGCGAGACAAATGAGTATGGCAAAAAGAGTAGACGGGAACTCTCTTCAAGAAGCAATCGAGATGCGGTGAGTGGAGTATCGGTCAAGTCAACTCGAGAAAAGCCAAGTCTCAAGTTGAAGTGACAAGAGTCATCCATGATTGGAAGTGACTCTAAGTCACCTGGGAAAGCAAAAATGCGGTCAAGTCGAGATAATCGTAAAAGATCCGTTGCCGTAAATCAAGAGAATTACTTAAACAAGTAATATCTCCATATCACCTTTGTCGGAGTGCTCGATCCCGGTCGAAAAGCAAAAGGAATGAACCAATGGGAAGCACTACACCGTGTCGAACTCCGAAAAGGTGAAAGAACAATTCATACGAGGAAATGGCAATTCCAAGGATCGCAACAAGACAAAACCAACGATCGCAAGTGACTTTCAAAAATAAGCCTATCTCTTCAACGGGCAAATTTTTGAAAGATCACTATAAAAGGCCGAGGAGTTCATTTGAAAAAAAAGACACAAGTGTGACACAAGTCTACAGACCAACCAAAAGACGTTCAAGCAATTATTAGAAAGTCCGAAACATTCTCAATTCTCAAGCCTACACTACGAAGAACATCAATCCAACACTTACCCGTGAAGGAAAGATAACTTCAATCGAGTTGAAGAGGAACATACTAAAAAACAAAGGGGTCTACATTCCACGAAGGATTGTAGGAAGGTTCAAGGTCGAACCAAGTCTTAAGCCTTTGGAGGGCTTCGTGATCAAATCCAAAGAGCTTGAGCAAGTGAGTGTAGTAGTAGCAAGGCAACGCCCCTGTGAAGAAGGCCGAGTCATCGAGAAGCTTGGTGAGTGATCAAGGCGTCTCCGATCGAGTCCCTAAGGATCAAGTCACCGTGTGATCAAGACAGTATCGGATTTGTCAATTTAATTCTTAATGACATATTCGCTATCCACTTGATAATCTATAAGTACTAAATCAAGCACTAAATCCTTGCTTAATCAAACTTAAGGGTGTTAAGTCTTCCAATGAAAACAAAACCACAAATAGTTAATTTAAAGCCAACAAATGAGTTATTCCATCAACGGCTCGGTTGAGTCTTTGAGAGACTAACTCTCTTGATTGACTAAATTGATTGTCCATCAAGGACACAACCGCGTAGTATCAACTCTGTATATTTAAAAGGACTAAATCGAAAATTTGGTAAGGTTTATTCAACCCCCTTCTAAACCTTACACTTACACCCCTTGGGACCTACAAGTGGTATCGGAGCGGTTGGTTCATTGAACCCTCCGCATGGGTTCTTGAACTAGATCTCCAAACTTTTCAAAGTCTGCTTTAGTACTTAAACTCTCAAAACTCTTTCTATCATTAGAAGTTATTATCATGGAAGCAAATTTGACAGCATCCCTATGTTCACAATTGAAGAATTTGATGATTGGAAAATTCGTATGCGAGGCTCATCTATCGATTACATGATGAGATGTGGATAGTGATAGAAGATGGGCCACCGCAAATCTTAAAGGTGAACACAAATGTAAGAAGAGCTACAAGGAGAAGATGATGTTGCTCTAGACCAGTCATGGTTGAAAAACCAAGAACCGAGTGGACAAATGATGACAAAAAAGATACAACCTGGACAATGTAGCCAAGGACATCCTTTACAAAACCTTGGACAAAGCCATGTTCAATAAAGTCAAATCATGCAAAACGGCCAAAGAAATGCAGGACAAGCTCACATTGATTTGTGAAGGCTCGAGCAAATCAAAGAAAACAAATTATCGGTGGGTCATACGAAATTTGAGAACTTCAAAATGATCTCGGGAGAAAACCTGGATCAACTGGATGCTCGATTCACGAAAATCACCAACGAGTTATCGCACTTGGAAAGGAATATACACGAAGAAATGTGTATGAAGATCTAAAAAGTCTTCCAAATTGAATGGGAAATGAAGGTCATGGCACTGAGACATTCCATGGACCTATCAAAGACATCCAACCATGAATTATTCTCGGACCTCAAAGCCTACGAGTTTGAGTGAGAAGAAAAGACCCGAGGAAGACAATTTGTACCCAAAACAAAATTTTGCTCTAATTGTTAAAGATGGGAAGAGAGTCGAGGTCAAAGAAGTCATTGATCCGGAAGAAATAGCCCGATGGTCAAAAGATTCAACAAGTTCTTCAATAAGAACTACAAGAGAGAAAAGGGCGAATCTTCCGGAAGACACTCATATCCCTCCAAATCAAGGGAAGATAGGCCAACCAAGAGAACAGATCATCGAAAGTTGAGTATCAAAGGGTGACAATCCAAGAATGGAAAGAGTCGATCAAAAGGCTGAATATCTATCTTTGAATGTAGACAACCAGGTCACTATGCCATTGATCGCTCATATCCTGTAGTTAACAAATACAGGAATGAAGAAAAGAAAGAAAGGTCTTGAGAGAAAGAAGACAAGAAAAGAAAAAGGCAATGATGGCTGCGCAGATCTTTGAAAAAATTGACCAAGTCAAGAGAGACAAATTGATTGAGAGAGCATGGTGACTACTCAAGTGACTCGAAGAAGAAGCCCTGATGCTTGATGGCCAAAGAACAAGATCAACGACCAAGAAGATGAGGTACACTCTAACTCATCAAACTCGGACTCTAGTGATAGTAGTGATGACACACACACACTTCATCACCCACTCGATCTTTATGATTCATTAGGCAAAATGATGAAAGATTTTGAACACATTAAATCCTCACACACACTATTAAACGAGGAAAACACCTACTCAAGAGTCAAAACTCAAAGTGACTAAGGAGCCGAGTACTCTAAGTCAAATAGGCGATGAGAATGAAAGTTTAAAAGTGAGAATGCTAAATTAATAGCAAAAATTGCTTTGCTATAGAGAAGAGGAGAATGACCTCAAAAATGTTATTACCTCATTCACTAAGGCATCTAAATCATTGGATGATCTTATTATGAGTCAAAGAGAATGTGGAGACAAGACAGGGCTTAGGATTTAATTCCTCGTGCTATGTCAAACCTCAAAAGTAATTTTGGAAAAAGGATCTTCATGCCATGAAGAGTCCGAAAAACCCAAAACTCTAAATGTTGCACACACATTCACTCCAAAGCACCATAACAAGCAAAGCTGGCCTTGGTTATAAAAGAAAGGAAAACCGATTGAGTGCGGCTGAAAGGACAAATGAGAAGAGATTCACGAGTTCCTCAAAGAAACTCCAAACAAAAATACTCGCAAAGAAGAAGCGAGCTACCAAAACCCCCTTAAAATCCGAGAAAAGAAATACATATGATGGGAATGGTAGAAAATATCCAAGCCAAGTGATTGGAATAATGTAAACTATCGGCATAGACTTATGGAATATAAGCCCAAATGGCAAAGGCACAGAACTCAAAAAAGGCCATTCCAAAAGTATAAGAGCTTTCATCAAAGACAAATATGCACCTAGACACTACACTCAAAGACACCACAATTACCCAAAGAAGGCGATTGCTAAAAATTATACACAGGCATACGACAAAAGAGACAAATTGTATGAACCTAGAATCCCCAAGCAATTTGCCAGGATTAATTATGATTATGGCACTCGATAGATGGCAACCCCTTAGTCAAATCATTTGGCTATAAGTTGGTTGGATCATCTTACAATTCTAACCCCTCGGGACCCGGACAAGTATGGGTACCTAAAACTTAATTTCCTTGATTGCGAGTTCAAGGAATGTGAGTGCCAAGGAACTGGTACATGGATAGTGGTTGTTCCGGACACATGACGACAGAAACAAGAAAAATCTGTCAAAATTCAAGGAAGTAAAAGGAGCAAAAGTCATATTTGGAGGAAATGAAGCTCCTGGTGAAATAAGAGGCATTGGATCCATCAAGAGGAATGGATTAGAAATCACAGACGTTGCATATGTTGAAAGACTCAACTTCAACTGCTAAGCATCGATCAACTCGCGACAAGGGTTACAATGTTGGATTTAACATGGGTACATGCCAAATCAAGAATATTGAATCGAATGAAGTTGTGTTGCAAGGATGCGGACGAGGAAGAACATGTATGTCGTGGATTGGTCAACAACACCCAAAGACTGTCTATTAGCAAAGAGCACAAAATCAAGTTGGTCGTGGCACAAAAAGCCGAGTCACCTAAATTTCAAAACGATTAACAAGCTTGCAAAAGTAATCTTGTGGAAGGACTTCCGTTCGATATACAAGAAGGAGAGTATATGTGATGCATGTCGGAGGAAAACAAATCAAATCTTCATTCAAAGAAAAGACATGTTCATCTTCAACAAGAATATTGCATCTGGCTTTGTATATGGATCTATTTGGCCCGTGGAACCACCGGCATAAGTGGAAAGAAATACACCTTGGTGGTAGTAGATGACTACTCAAGATATACATGGACAATATTCATGTGTAAGAAGAAAGAAACTCTACAAAAACTACCACGGTGATGAAGAGGATTCAAAACGAGAAGAGCCAAACCATTATCAAAATAAGATCGAGACAGGAACCGAGTTTGTCAATGGAATAATAACTCGATATTGTATTGAAAATGGTATTGGTCATGAACTATCGGCACAGCAAGGACTCCACATCGAAATGGAGTTGCGAAAGAAGGAAAGAACACTCAAAGAAGCGTTAGAAGGACCATGTTAGGTGAAGGCGGGGTTACCAAAAAGATTTTGGGTGAAAGCAATCAACACACTTGCTACACTCAAAACAGATGTATGATAAAAATGAGGCAGTTGACAAAGACTCCTATGAGATTTGGGTGGAAGAAAACCAAATGTTGCATATTTCGAGTATTTGGATGTAAATGCTTCATCCACAACAATGGCAAAGACAATCTAAAGGCTTTTGATGCTAAAGGCGATGAAGGTATCTTCTTAGGATACTCAAAAAAGCAAAGCCTACAGTACTCAACAAAAGGACTATGGTTGCGGAAGAATCCATTCATGTGGTATTCGATGAGCCAAATGTAAATGGAGAAGACATTGAAGAGTCACCGATAAGTTTGAATCATCCAACCATACGAGAAGAGTCCTATCTTTGGTCAAGTTGGAATTATCAATTCGAAAGAAGATGAGATAGTCAATCTCAAAAACAATGAAAATTTGCGGCTAAGTGATCACGAGAGAGCGACCACAAAGAACACAAACAAGCAAGACAATCAATCCAAACTAACTTACTCCAACTTTGATGTAAGATGGTGAGACCATCCACGAACTTGTCATTGGAGACATAAGAGAAGGTGTAAAAACAAGATCGAACTCAACAAGAAGCTATGTTCACATGCTTCATCTCGCAAATAGAGCCCAAAGACGTGTTACAAGCATTGGACGACGCACATTGATTCAAGCTATGCAAGAAGAGTGAATCGGTTTGAAAGAAATAAAGTATGGGAATTAGTGCAAAGACCCATACATCAAAATGTTATCGGCACCAAATGGGTGTTCGAAATAAGATGAACGAGGAAGGTTACGTGGTAAGAAACAAAGCAAGATTAGTAGCCAAAGGATATTGCCAAGAAGAAGGAATAGATTTTGATGAAACATTTGCTCTGTAGCAAGACCGGAAGCTATAAGAATGTGTCTTGCCTATGCGACTCACAAGAATTTCACTTTGTATATCGAGATGGATGTAAAAAGTGCATTTCTAAATGGTTTATTGGAAGAAGAAATGTATGTTGAACAACCTCCGGATTTGAGAGAAGACTCTTGGAGATAAAGTATACAAACTCAAGAAAGCTCTATATGGATTGAAACAGGCACCCGGCATGGTATGATACCTTGTCACAATTCCTAATCGAAAATGGATTCACAAAAGGAAAAGTAGATAGAACACTTTTCGTAATTCAAGACAAAAAGAGTATCTTGCTTGTTCAAATATATGTGGATGACATCATTTTTGGATCTACAAACAAAGAGTTTGTGTGAAAAATTTTCAAACCTCATGCAAAGTAAATTTGAAATGAGCATGATGGGAGAGTGACATTCTTCCTTGGACTCCAAGTGAAACAATGAAGGATAGAACCTTCATAAGTCAAACAAAATACACCGACCGAGATTTAATGAAGAAGTTTGGTATGGAGGAGAAGTCTTCGTAAAAATACCAATGAATACATCGACAAAATGGACATGGATGCGGATGGCAAGCATGTAGATCAAACAAGATCTGAGAGCACTTATTGGATCATTGCTCTCTCTCACGGAAAGCGGGCGGACATCACCTTTCTTTGTAGGTGTATGTGCAAGATTTCAATCTGCTCCAAAAGAGAGCCATATGACAAAGACTAAGAGAATATTGAGATACTTGAAAGGAAGCGAAAGTAGGCCTATGGTATCCAAAGGAAGGTGGATTCAAGCTAATTGGCTATTCGATTCGACTATCTTTGGATGCGAGTGGGCAGAAGAGCACTTCGGGCACATGTCAAATGCTTTAGGAAACAAGTGATTTCTGGTTTAGCAAGAAGCAAAATTCCATAGCCACCTCAAATGGTGAAGCGAGAATACATAGTTGCGGGCAAAACTTGTGCCCAAGTCCTATGGATGAGACAAAGAACGAGAGACTATGAAGTTGAGGAAAAAGAAATTCCAATCATGTGTGATAACACAAGTGCAATTGCCATTACTCAAAACCTCGTGTCTTGCACTCAAGAACAAAGCATATCGATGTCGATATCACTTCATAAGAGATCATGTTGAAAAGAAGGACATCATCTTGGAATATATCTCAACCGATAAACAATCGGTGATATCTTCACAAAACCATTATGTGAGTCAAGATTTGAAGAACTCAAACATGAGTTGGGGTTAATTGAGGTGACACTCGGAAGAATCAAAGAAAAGAAATGGAACACAAAAAGGAAAAGAGTCAACTCACAAATCGGCTAAGTAAATTAGTCAGTATCGGAAGACAGACTATACCAAGTCATTGTTAGGTGAGTCACTAAGAGAACTGTGAGAAGAAGAGTTAAATCGGCTAAAGGATAAGTTGAGTCACTTATGAGCAAAGTGACAAAACGCATCATTTTGACTAAGCGGGAATGTTTTTAAGGAATACGTCGATAATGATGATGTGTACGGACATAAAGCGCACACCAAGCTTATGATTGGATATAAATGTCTTTGCCGTATTAAATACGAGACATTAAATGCTAAATAGGCGTGCAAAATCTAAGCCGTTGATTTCGATCACATTTCAAAAACCACCGCACGCCCTTTCATAAACCATACTTAAACCATTTCCGTCCGTTTCTCTCTCTCACTACTAAAACTGTTCATTTTCCTTCTCTCAAAAGCAAAGGCAAAAATTCTCTCAAACCCTATCTATCGCAAATCAATCTCTAAGTTTTTCTTTGATAAAATCCTGAAAAATGGCACCAACCTATGATTTTACCAAGTTAGGGAAGCAAATCCACACCGGTCTCTTGTGGATTTCGACGGCATGGTGAAACAAAGGGTCCGACGACACCCTAGTGAAGAAAATTCTTGAAAAATTAGAAACGACCGGTTTGAAACCGTTTCTAACGTTAGAATATCCGATGACCTATGTGGAGGAGGTCGCACAATTCTACGTGAATGTTGAGATTCACGATGAAGGAATAAAGTCATCTGTTCACGGAAAGCGGTGACTATCTCTGCCAGGATTTGGTGAACACTTTGCTCACTACCTCTTGAAGGAGCCTCGAAAATTAACGAAGGCGATGTAAACTTGGTGATGCTTGGAAAGAAATAGCCAAGCCCGACTTTGCTTGATAAAATAGTGTACCACGAAAACAAGAGAAGCTCGAAAGAGGATTATCACAAGTGTTGGACATAGTTGCCAAATGTATTGACATCAAATTTGGCGACTTTGACCAATCATCAAAAGCAAAAAAGCGATTGTAATGGCCATGCAATCATCGCGAGAAAAGAAAATAAATCGGGCCGAGTTTGTCTGCAATGACTACGCCCGAACGCGTGAAACAAATCCTTCAAGGAAGATGGCACATTTGGAGGATCCCTAGGATATGGCCTAGTGATTGGCCGGTGATGGAGGTGAAAGGAGTCCTCTTAGACATGGGAAGGCATTCCATGTTAAAAAGAGGATGTTGAGCAAACCTCTCTCGCGCACTGAGAAGAGAGCCTACGCCAAGAGAGAGGCGACACGAGTGAGGGGAATCGGTGACCACAAGATACAATCTGTTTCCTCTCCACTCAAGAAGAAAGCTCCCTGCAGCCGCAAAGAAGACCTGTTGCCCTACAGCGAAGAAAGAAAGTCAAACTTGCTCCCCGCCCCTGCAGCCAGAGTCACTGCCCTGCAGCCGTGTCTCTGCCCCAGGCAAAGAAGGTGAGAAAGGACACTCAAATACCTTCTCCGATCGTCAAAAAGAGGAGAATCGACAAGCGAAGACGGCGGCTCCTCGAAAAAGACACCGGCAAGCCGCCCCCCGCCCAAGACTCGGAGGAATCGTCTACGAACCAAATCCCTCTCGGTACAAACTAGGAGACGAAGAAAAATTATCAAGCACTCCGAGCTTGAGAAACCGAGGCCGTCGGCCACTCACCGCAGATCGAGACTATTTGGAGAAGTAGAGTCTCCGGATGTAATTGATGAAACGACGACCAACTCTGCTTTGAAGGCGTCGTGAGAGGCAACTGAAGACACAATCGTAGCCCACAAAAACACAAGAAGGTGGTAGGTAGCCGATAGTGATGTGATGATCCTATCTCCACCTTACCCGGACATCCAAAATCGTCTGCGTGAGTGGAGAAATGGAAATTGAGTAAATCGAGGAACAGTTCCAACGGCCCGAGTTTATAGAAGAAGAAGAGGAAGCTGTTAAATTTCCTTGGACTAACCACTTGTAATCCAAAGATCGGATGAAGACAAGCATCCCGGACATCCTGCGATATTCAAGGACAAGGAGAAGGAAAGACAAGCGAGAGGAAGGCGAGGCACGTGAGAAGGCCAAGATCTGCCCTATCTCGGCACCCGCAAACACACATCCTCTCCTTGATGTCTTCTCTGCGGCGGTGATGAGGATCCGGAGAATCTTTCTTTGCCCGCGAAGAAGAGTTGCAAATGCAGCAAACATTGCGAATCGAGAATCCTTCACGAGCAAAGATTGATGGAGGGACCAGGAGAGTCCTCGAACACACGGTGAAATTGATCCAATGGGAGTGGTTCAAAGAAATCGCCCTTGTTGTTCTTCTGCCACCACCTCCCGCTCACTCGGAAGAAGCGATAAGGGACTTGGCGATGAAACCGGGATAGTGGGGACCCCGGTCGAGCCAACCCCTATTGAAGGTGTCTTACCACCTTTGCCCCAACTGAACATTCAATAGCAACAATGGGAGTTTGGAGACGAGTGACCCCATTCAAGTCACTCGGTGGTGCGCCCACCGAGGGAAACTCCCTCCACCGCTGCGGCAAGGTCGGAGAATCTGCGAGATGACTCCACAATGAATCAAGGAGGCGAAGTGGAGAAAGTACAACCACCAAAACGAACAACAAGTTGCCATCAACGAAGCTCGGACGATTGAGACTGTCTCGGTGAGGTGCCAAGCTACTACGAAGGCTAATGACGCTTCTGCGATGTAGTCGAGGCACGGGGAAGGAACGACCACAGGAGTTAACACTGCTGGCGATGAAAGTGCAATCCATGGGGTTGAGACTCCAATGGATGCCACCACGAAAGACCCTAAGGCAGTGACACACTCGTCGAAAGGAGGTCGAGCCTCGCTGCGGTTGAGGCTGCGGGGAGGTAATGAAGGCCACGGGAGGTTGAGACTTCCCGGGTAAAGAAAAGCTGAAGTAGAGAACATCCCTCCCGCTATCATCGACCCATCCCGAAAAAGGAGATAAGCGCGCTTCATGATTCCCAGGATAATCTTGATGTAACCTTTGCAGGGATCGGAAGGCGAAGAAGGAAAGTCATCCCGGTGTGAGATCCAAAAGACTCACCGGATGTTCCAAGCACGAGCAAGTCGATCCCAAGACTACTCGTCAAACCTTTAATTTTGATGATGAGCCACCAATGGAAATCTCATCATCGTCCGATGACGCTTGATAAGGCCGAGGACCGATCTACTCAATTGGAGAAATCACCAGACCAACGAAGGCTGTTGAAACAATGAGGCTCGGCAAAGGCTGGGTCCACTTCACAACAAACCCCACCAACCGAGTCCACACGCAGGCTCCTCAAGTCGCAGCGGGGTCGATTCCAAAAAGAACTTCACCGCTCATCATCGAACAAATCCCGATTGGCGGTGATGAATCCTTTATAGAATCTTTTCCTTTTTCCCTGGAGTACCCGACCTCCATGAAGAGTCGAGAAAACGAACGCGCTACCCACAGACCACTCCGTTTTCCATCGAGGCACCATTGTTCCGGTGATTATGATTTTGACGTTGCATGGCCATGCCAACGGAAGAATCGGTGAAGTCCGCGAAGTGTTCAAGGCATTATTCACCGAGATTGAACGGATGGAGAGGCGTCGAGACCTCTATGGACATGCGGCGGACAACGAGATGCCAATCTTCTGGCGATTTAAGAGGCATAATCGGGGATCGAGGGAATGGTGGCAACAACGAAGAAACAATGCGTGTGGAACAAGTTAGATACTTGAGGACATTATTCAACAAGTCTTCTTGGTATGGAGAGTGAAAATGCTTGATGCAAAAACGAAGTGAAAGAACATATTGAGCACATGCATGAAGCACACATTGCCGAGATAAAGTTGCATTGCGTGAGCAAAACAAGAGTGATCTACGGCGTTTGGAAGAAACCATGAATACAAAATTCAGCCTTCTCATGGCTGAGATGAAGGCGATTTCAGCAGAGTCCAACGCTACTCGATCCGAATTTCGTCTTGCATACTCTGCAGCGGACTCGAGAAGAACTCTACCATCGGCCGAGGCTCGACTTCACGCTTGCCATATGTTTCAGTGTCCCTCTCTCTTTTGATGATGCCAAAAAGGGGAAGAGGAATACCTTAAAAAGCAAAAAGATCTGGAGCCGAAAAAGAGGATGCGGCTATGAAGGAAAGACAATGAGGAAGCGAAACAAAAGAAAGGAAAATCTGCTTGAGGGGAAGGATCGAAAGATGTGACCTTAATGATTGCACAAACCCCCAACGGGTCTGTCACAAATGACATTATCGACAAACTCCCCATGACTCTGCCACTCCAACACTCTGCTATATCTATGGTGAAAAGAGAAAAACAATTGAAGCGGGGATGAAGGAAGTGGAAGGAAGAATGGATTCCCTTGGGTTATGAACATCTTGAAACAACACATGGAGGCATTCCGGTGAAGCGAGACACTTATGCCATCTCGGATGTCGGGGCGGAGCCATGATCGATTGATGAATTTAAAACGCTCGAATCTGAAGGATACTTTGCAAATATGTCTATGGCTCAAGCTTGGGACTTGTCTTGGGAAAAGGGTCTCACGTTATGTGAAGAAGGCGACGAGCGGCGGACCACCGGCGATCGCTCTGCTGTCACTCACCGGGTCACTCAATTTGGAAAGAAGAAGACCCCAAGATCTGATACACGCCCGGAGGTAGAGGAAGAAGCGTGGTGGAGGAAGAAGCTTGGACCTGGGCCTCTGCCCAAAAACATTGAATACGTAGATCTAGGCAAGAAAGGAGGGATCTCTTTGGGCTGGTCTTGACCAAGTAGCAAATTTGCAAGTGGCTAAAAATAACGCCGAGTATGCAAAAAGAATAGAAGAAAAAAAAGAGACAAACTCAGCTATGGGAGGAAAGACGGAAAGATTAAGAAGAGATGAAGTTGCGAGAAAGGCATATGAAAAGAAAAAGAAGGCGGTGACGATGAGAAAAAGAGAAGAAGAAGAAAGAAGATCTTTGAACAAGATGAAAGAAGGAGACAATGAAGGAGATGAAGTGTTCTTTGTCCACCCCTTCGTGTATTTTATTATGTAAATACATACAATGTAAGTCTTAAAATAAAGCTATAAATTCTTTATTTTACGTGTAGACAAATATGTGCTTTGATACACCTTTGTAAACAATTTGTGTAAAAGAACAAGAATGTTATGATCAATAAAAGAATTGATTCTGCGCATACATTCTATGTCAATACACTATCTGTATGTATCTTTGCTATTTGCATTTTTGAATGGTTTAAGTTTTGGCATCATCAAAAAAGGGAAATTGTTAGGAAATTTATTGTTTAGATTTTGATGAATGCCATGTAAAACTTAGAATAGGAAGTTGGCACCCCAATTCTTGTTGTAAAATGCATTGTAATAAATAGAGTGGCCAAGCGAGTTAAGTCGGCTACGCCTAACATGCAAAAGACAACGAAGACTAGAAGGAAGACTCATTGCGAGGCAGTGAGTATGGCAAAGAAAGAGTAGACGGGAACTCTCTTGAAGAAGCGGTGAGATGCGGCTAAGTGGAGTATCGATCAAGTCAACTCGAGAAAAGCCAAGTCTCAAGTTGAAGTGACGAAGAGTCATCCAATGATTGGAAGTGACTCTAAGTCACCAGGGAAAGCAAAAAATGCGATCAAGTCGAGATAATCGTAAAAGATCCGTTGCACGAGAAATCAAGAGAATTACTTAAACAAGTAATATCTCCATATCACCTTTCTCGGAGTGCTCGGTCCCGAAGCGTGCAAAAGGAATGAACCAATGGGAAGCACTACACCGTGTCGAACTACGAAAAGGTGAAAGAACAATTCATACGAGGAAATGGCAATTCCAAGGATCGCAACAAGACAAACCAACGATCGCAAGTGACTTTCAAAAATAAGCTATCTCTTCAACGGGCAAATTTTTGAAAGATCACTATAAAAGGCCGAGGAGTTCATTTGAAAAAAAAACACAAGTGTGACACAAATTCTGAGACCTAAACCAAAGACGTTCAAGCAATTATTAGAAAGTCCGAAACATTCTCAATTCTCAAGCCTACACTACGAAGAACATCAATCCAACACTTACCTGTGAAGGAAAGATAACTTCAATCGAGTTGAAGAGGAACATACTAAAAAACAAGGGATCTACATTCCACGAAGGATTGTAGGAAGGTTCAAGGTCGAACCAAGTCTTAAGCCTTTGGAGGGCTTCGTGATCAAATCCAAAGAGCTTGAGCAAGTGAGCTATAGTAGCAAGGCAAGCGCCTGTGAAGAAGGTGAGTCGTACGAGAAGCCGGTGAGTGATCAAGGCGTCTCCATCTTGAGTCCCTAAGGATCAAGTCACCGTTTGTGTGATCAAGACTTGTATCCGGGATTACCACTTTGTATATCTTGATCATTACCTAGTGGATTCCTCCGGGAGTTGGAGAAGAGAGGAGTAGAAGAATTACCCCATCTTGAACCTCTATAAAAATTTCATTGTGTCATTTACATTTCAAGACTTTAATTTACTCGCATCTCAATTGTTTAATTCTGGCGACATATTTGCTATCCACTTGATAATCTATAAGTACTAAATCAAGCACTAAATCCTTGCTTAATCAAACTTAAGGGTGTTAAGTCTTCCAAAACAAAACCACGATTGAGTTAATTTAAAGCCAACAACCGAGTTATTCCATCAACACTCGATTGAGTCTGTTGAGAGACTAACTCTCTTGATTGACTAAATTGATTTGTCCATCAAGGACACAAACAGTAGTATCAACTCTGTATATTTAAAAGGACTAAATCGAAAATTTGGTAAGGTTTATTCAACCCCCCCTTCTAAACCTTACACTTACACCCCTTGGGACCTACAAGGATCGTATCCAACAATGGCATATTTCGCAAGGACATTTCCCACCACCACAATGAAGGTCGTATTTTTCTTGTTTCATTTTTTTTTTTACGCTTTTTAATGGGGTGTATCACATCTCCTTCTTCACATTGGGGACAATGTGACCCTTGAAGTTGGAGGTGGTGAGATTTATCAGATATTTGGATAATCTTTTCTGTTTTTTTTTAGTTTTGTGTGGGATTGCGTTTTTAATTAATTTGTGTGGATGTTTTATTTTTTTTTATGCACTTTCAAATCTCTTGCAAATAAACATGAGATATTTCTTTTTACAATTCGATAAGTTGTTTGTGAATTTGTTTTAACCAATTTTTCTCCCGAAAAAGTCATCTTTTTGAACTCAAATCGCCAAAATGTTTTAAAAACCGTGTGACTCTAGTAAAAGGATGAATTCGGCCAAAAGAGTTTAATGTCTAGAGGGATCCAAGACTTGTGGAGGATCGCACAACCACCAAGATTGCCCTCACGCGATACCGCCGCATGAACAAGTGGATTATCTAGGTAATCAATCTCGACCCTTTCAAAATAATCCTTTCAGTAACACTTATAATCCAGGTTGGCGTCAACACCCGAACTTTAGTTGGGGAAATCAAGGTCAACAGAAGCCTAATCCAAACGCACTCCCCAATTCAACTGCACCTCCGGTTTCCAACCGCGAAAACCAAGTTTGGAGGACTTACTGTCCAAATTCGTCCAAACAACGGAAACCCGTTTCACGGCCACCGAAACATCCTTAAGGAACCAAGAAGCATCCATTCGCAACTTGGAAAATCAAATTGGTCAAATTGCCAAAATGATCTCCGAAAGGCCACAAGGGAGCTTACCTAGCAACACCGAGCCAAATCCAAGAGAACAGGTAAAAGCAATTACTCTAAGGAGTGGAACAAAGCTAGACGAAGTACGGATGCCGGGAGGACGACCCACGCCCATACAACAAAAAGACGAACAGGTATCCAATGAAACAAAGAAAATGGTACCGGAATTCCAACCACCTATTCCGTATCCAAGTCGATTGCGTAAGGACAAATCGAGGTTATACTCATCTGTTTGTCCTTTTTTATAAATATATATATATATATATATTTTTCGATTTTTTTTGATTTTTTTTAACCCGAATAATGATTTCTCCAATGATCATGACACAAAGTATCTAAATTTAAGCAAAGTCCAAACTATTCTCGGGCCTGGTTTGATACCTTGTGTGCTGCCCTCTTACAGCTTGGGTTCCATCAAACTAAATCAGATAGTTCTTTGTTTGTCAGGTTCACTCCCTCAGGTATTATATTTGTGCTATTGTATGTGGATGACATACTTGGCACAGGCAACTCCAATAAGGAGGTTCAATCTCTCATTTCACATTTAAATCAGAATTTTGCACTTAAAGATCTTGGTGATGTTGATTACTTTCTTGGCATTCAAGTGAAGAAAACAGAGGCTGGATTACACTTGTCTCAAACCAAGTACATTTCAGATTTATTGAAGAAAGCAAATATGCTTAATGCTAAACCAGTCACACATCCAATGTTAACTGGTACCAAACTCACTACCTATGGGGATGATACAGTCCAAAATGTTCAGTTGTACAGAAGCATCGTTTGGGCATTACAATACATCACAATCACACGTCCTGAAATTTCATTTGCAGTTAACAAAGTGTGTCAGTTTTTACAAAATCCTTTGGAACATCACTGGAAAGTTGTAAAGCGTATTCTACGATATTTAGCTGGGTCAACAACTTATGGTATTCACCTCACACGAGCAAATTCTGATTCACTGAACATTGTTGGCTTTTGTGATGCGGATTGGGCATCGGATATTAATGACCGGCGATCTACATCAGGCTTTTGTCTATTTCTTGGTTCTAATCTCATCTCTTGGCAATCCAAGAAACAGCACACAGTGTCGCGGTCCTCCACGGAGGCAGAGTACAGGAGTTTGGCAAGTCTAGTCACAAAAATCAGTTGGGTACAGGGTTTACTTGGTGAATTGAAGATACCGGTTCCTAAAACTCCATTAGTGTGGTGTGATAATCTCAGCACGGTTCAATTGGCAGCTAACCCGGTCTTACATGCACGTACCAAACATATTGAACTGGATTTATATTTTGTTCATGAGAAAATACAGAGACACCAGGTTGAAGTACGACATGTGCCATCTGTTGATCAACTTGCAGACATTCTGACCAAGGCTAGCTCCAGTATTAACTTTGTTGCTATGAGAGACAAACTCAAGATTGTTGACTCCCAATCCTTGAGTTTGAGGGGCTGTTCGGATATAATACACGTGCCAACACATATCAGTTAGAATAGTTGTTAGTCTGTTATATTGTTAAAATATCAGTTACAGATAGTTAGCACTCTAGCTCTCAATACATAGCTCACACTCCATGTACCAGATCATTTTATATAGAAATCACAATATCGTTCTTTGCATTCACTCTTTAGTATTCATACTTAATAGTTAGACTTAACACTCAAGTTCAAAGTTAGATGGTAATTTATGAATATTAAGGCAATTCTTGAATTTTTCATTGGGGGCCATGTGTCATACCATTAGTGTTTGGTCTTGGACATCAACAACGATGGAGTTTAGAATCGTGCAGTTTCGTTGTTCGAATTGTAGTCTAGAGAAGTGTCATTTGCGGTGGTCGGTCTCAAGTCTTTTAAACAGGGAGGTCGTAGAGAGTAAGAGTCATTTCATACCAGGACCCGTCCCACCACGAGGCATTGTCGGTGAGTCGGGTTGTTTGAGAATACAGTCCCAATCGAGCGGTAAATTCCGTCACGGGTAAATATAGGCAAGAGGCCGATAACGAACAAGTACCGAGATAGAAAGATGAAAAGGACTCAAAACAAGTCAAAAGAGTGGTTGAAATTGTCAGTGGACGGGTCTTTGGAGACTGATGCGGTTATGAGTAAGATCGGGCGCGGAATGTGGATTAGTCATTAATTAAACATAAGTGCACCCACGATGCGGGCTTCGTAGAAAATGATTGACCCTTATTTATACTAAGACAATTCTCTAATCAATGGTTATGATTTATTTAATCTAATGACATTCGTTTGAATAGTATAACAAAATATCTATTACTCTAGAACTCTCTGCAACTTTTCTTCTCCGAAATACTTATATATTTCTAAAGACATTTCTAGATAACTTTAGAATATTCTCTACAACTTTTCTTCTCTAAATATCTAAATATTTTCTAAAGACATTTTAAAAAACTTTAGAATTTGGGTTTATTATTAAAAAAAAAAGAATGAACCCCATCCCTCAGGACTGTCCCGCCCCTAGAGCTTCGTGGAGGAGGTGAATCGAGGGATATGCCTCAACGAGTTAGGGTCCTGAGCTGCTTTAAACTGAATCACCACACAAGAAATCCTCCTCAACCTTGTTACCAAAGGGATTCGAACCTCCATGCAGCAGGTGCCAGCGAAGCGGACATCACATCACCTACGTCCTTTACCAATTGAGATATGCCCCTGGGGCTTGGGTTTATTATATTATCCACGGATATCATTAAATATTTGAGCACTTATAATGGTATGCTTAAATTCATATTGTTTTTTGTGTGTGGGCCCAACAGTGCTATATCAACTATGAACAAATTCTCTCATACAACCCACAATGGTTTGCTGAAGTTCATAATTCAGAAATGGGATAAGACACAATTGCCCAATATTCTAAAGAAAAAGACACATTTATGTTCCCGGGCTTTTTTTCCGGATATTTTTATGCTCTCGTATTTTTTGCGGACTTTTTGACGTTCTTTGAAGGTTGTTTCGAACATATTTCAAATATGTTTTACCTAATAAAATTCAAGTAAAATGCAATTTCTGTCACCATTAAATAATTAATTTTATGTACGAAATTTTATAAAAAAGATCAAGAAATATGCACGTTAACAACACATAAAAAACAAAACATATTGAAAATAATGTCGAAACAACACATAAATAGAAAAACACAATTTTATTTTAGATTCAATGAATTT
This sequence comes from Rehmannia glutinosa, assembly GCA_016081115.2. Taxonomy (NCBI): domain Eukaryota; kingdom Viridiplantae; phylum Streptophyta; class Magnoliopsida; order Lamiales; family Orobanchaceae; genus Rehmannia; species Rehmannia glutinosa. The sequence continues at coordinate 34,253 of JABTTQ020000108.1, read as the reverse complement.
AAAACACGGAACAACAAAACAATATTGAAATTGTATTAAGTAACTCATAAACAACCTAATAATATAGAAAACAACACAAAAACAAAATGAGCTTAAAAATCAGTAAAAGGTGCATTAAAACATCAAAAACAACATGTAAACAACAAAACAACATTGAAACAACTCAGAAACAATGAAACAATATAGAAAAAAGCGCATGAACAAAAAATAGTGTAAAAATAGGTAAAAATTGTAATGAAATATCGAAACAATACAAAAATAACATATAAACAACCAAAAAATAATATAAACAACATAGAAACAAATATGAAACAACAGAAATAATATAAAAAATAGAAGAACAAAATATTTGGAAAAGCGTATAATTATAAATGTCCAAAAAAGGGCATGAGGTTAAAAATGTCAAAAAAAAAACTCAAGAGCGTAAAGTAAAGCTTTTTTCAAGGGAAAGTTGCTATTTACCGGAATTTTTCATTTAAAATAGGTCTGGTGTCAAATCATATCTTTTTTATATGTATTATTTTGTTTCTTTTGTGTGTAATTTTAAATAAATTCACCAAAGTAATATATAATAATTAATTCAATTTTCATTATTATATTCAAAACACCAAGTATATTATTTTTATTAATATATTTTTGAATTTATCCGAAAGTAGAAATTTGATAAAGATTTTAGAAATGGATTTATTAATTATTTTTAGAAACGGATTGATAAACAAAGTAAAATGAATTTTTCCAAAATGTAATTATTGGAATTAAAAGAGAGTGAGTACAAAGCAAATAAATAATACAATAAGATAAATAAATTAGATTTTTTTACTTCAAAACGAATTAATCAGAAAAGAAATGAAGGAATTGGCCTGACACACCTTCCACATCTCCACTCTATTCGATGGCGTTTGAAGTGCACGCGCCAACTCAAACAGAGGGGTGCGGCCGGCAACAGCCACTCGTCTTTCTTCAGTCATTTATCAAACATGTTTTATGTATTGAACAAAATTAATGAACATGAATCGTGAACACATTCCACAATGATAAAAAAGAATTTATGCTAAATATATTTAATATGAATTGCACCCAATGGCGGAGCCAGGAGAACAACTTTCCCCTCGGATTGAGATTTCTTCTCTGTTTCATTACATATTCAATTGAATTGGATGAATGACATGTGTATAAGATGATGTCACAATTGTACATATATCATTCATCTAATATATGGAATAGATACTGAAATAGGAAAGTGGAACAAGAAATCTCATATGTTTCTCCCACTCCCTCTATTTTTCAAAATAATAAAATTAGTGAGATTTTTTTTTAAAAAAAAGAATTAGAATTTGTATGATTTTTCTTGGGTTTTTTATCTGGTCCACCCACTCTGTCTATCGGTAAAACCTATTACTGTGTTGCGGCTCCACCATTGATTGCACCACTGTGTTGCGGTAAAACCTAGTATTTCAAAGAAATTCTGTACATATAAAGAAGCATCAGAGATTAATCAGGTATATTAATGTGGATGAGAATGTGCCCATTTAGTTTATTGTGTACTTAAATGTCAATTAATACAAATTACATTTACTATATTGTGAAAAATCAGGAAAAGAAGTTAGATTGTAGTATTATGAAATAAGTCTATGTTAATTTGTATTGAATATCGATGAGAGATTTAGCATACGTGTAAAAATCCATCTACTTTGGTACACATACCTAGTTATTAGTTGCATCTTATTAAATATATTTTTGCTAATGATATATTGATATTTGACACATATTTTTTTGACTAGTATAAATTGATACTTTACTATCCTTGTCAAAATTTGACCCGGGACAAATAATTGAAAGACGAAATAATCTTCGAAAGAAGGAAAAACTTTTATTGATAATATGATTTATGAATGAATAATTCGAAATGACCTAAAACGTATTTAAAGAAAGCTAAAGCCTCTAAACAAATCCTAATCCAATTAGGAAACAAAAGTCTAAAAACTAAAAACACTTAAATGGGTCAAAAACATGCTTAAACTAAGGAATTCCAGGTATGGACACCTTATAAGAAATCAGACATCTTCTCCAAAACTCAAAATAAGATTACTAATCATAAGATTTAAAAAAGACATTAATCATAAGATTACTAATTTGTAGGATAATTATGATTATAATTCATCATTTAGAAATAACATGCGTCGAATTTCAAAAAAAGGGGATGATAAGGCTTAATTTAAGCTGACCTTGAAGAACTCTGTTAGTGAACCAAATTGAAGAACTCTGTTAATGGCTGAACTACAGAGCCCTGATAAATGGTTATTGGCTTAATAGTATTCAATATTACCTTTATGAAGTCGAGCTCCGATCTCTCTTGATTTAAAGAGATTGGCGCGAAGATAATTGAGGTGATGGGCTAAGTCAGTCAAAGTTATCCTGATTCAATCTGTTGTGGATAGACTGAGCTTTGGAATAGTTGATTTTATCCTAATTAGATTCTGTTACAGAATCGTCACAAACTCCGGATTTTGCGGAAATCCTAATTAGGGCTAAGCTATAAATACCTTGTTACATGTTCACTCTAACCCTAATCACACTTTTTATATTCACTTTATATTTTGCCTCTTTCTTGTCCAATGTTTTTCTGACTTAAGCATCAGAGAGGGTACGCCCACTGACGGAGGCAGGAGGGGCCAACCTTGGCCCTGACCCCCCCCTTTTAATTTTTTTTCCTATGTAATTTTTAAGATTTTTTTTAGTTAATATTTAGAAGGTTTTTCTTTTGTTTTTTTATCTGGCCCTTTCCGATTTCGTGTATCGGCCTACCTCAAAAAAAATCCTGGCTACGCTATTGGGTACGCCGGAGCAATCCTCCAACCTCTTTTTGTCGGTCAGAAGAGATTTTTAGGGAGGCGTAATAATTTTGGGATCAATCAGGGAAAGTATGTCATTACACAATATTTATTGACAGGGAGTTGGATAGAATCTATTTAATATATATCAATTTAATATTTATAATAAAATTCGAATATCAATTAAGACATTCTGTAAAAACTCATATATCAAATCGATGTTAATTGCAAAACTCATTAGTAAATCATATATGTTTCATACAAAAACTTAATGTATTAATTTAACAGCTATATGACAAAACTCGTGTATCAAAACGATTTTTACTCTTATCAATTTCTTAAAATTCCGTGAAAATATTGAATAATGTATTATTATTTATTTTACTTTGAAAAAATATTACTATGCTTGGGAGAAATTTTGACATGTCAATCTGGCCCAGTTCACGTCATCAGTAATGGGCCTGAAGAGAGTGCCTGCCCTTTTTAAGACGCTTTTCTAGACTTCTAGTAACGACGAGTAAACGGGCATATGATTTGCCTAATGGCAATAAATTTCGATTCCTGACTACGTTTATTATGTTTGTCTACTTTAGTAGTTTATTTTTCTATTTAACTAATTACAATAACCTGATTGGAATTGATTATGGTTCATATGGTTGAACATTTGTCTAGATCAAATCCCACCAGTCCCATCGGTAACTCCCCAAACCTTCTAAGTTCAACTAGAAGTGTTTTAAATAATTTAATTTTTAAAAATAATTAAATCTATATATATGTAATAGCAGAAGTCCGGAAAGAAAATTTCCCCCCTCGTTTTCAATTCCTATATTAGGAATTATTTTATTTCAAAATCCTATCCGTAAATCTTGCTTTATTCAAATATTTTGTACATAAATTAGGGAAATATTATAAATAGTATGTTATTTCAACTTATTACTAAATGGTATTCAAAGATCTTCCTTGCCATTTATCAATACACACATGTTCGCCTTATTTTTTAGCTTCATCGCAAGTGTACGGTGCAGTTTATAGAATAGGGTTAGCAAGGTCGAATCCATATGGACTAATAAATTAATGTACTAAGTACTGGATTGTAATAGCCTTATTTTTATTTAGACTACCGAAATTGAGAGGGATTGATTTTATTAATACTAAAGCAGAAATTATCCTAGAATAACAAAGCAAAGAGTGGATTAAAATATCAAGAAGAATAATGGATGAATGGATTCTTGGGTTATGGTTTCAGTTAATATCCCTTTTTATTATCAGATTAATTAAACCAAAGTTAAACGTATTCTTCTCTATAGACCAATCACAAAAGTAATTTACCATATCTCTCGAGATGCATGTAAAAGCGTTGATTGGAATATCTATGCTAGCATCTCTACTCAACATGAGATATCCAACTCCCAAAAGATCAAAAGATTAAAAGGCCTCACGAATATTCACAGACTTCTCAATCATGCAAGCTATTCATGTCAAGTACTCATAGATCTAATATTGAAACTCATCTGTTCGAATTATGAATCAATATATCAAAACAAGTTAAACCAATAGTTTTTTGATAAAACAAGAATTAAAGCAAAGTACTTTAATAGAGTTGGAAAACATTAACTTTGATTGCAATGAATCATCAAATAAAAGTATCCATTAACCTACTCCCAAACCCGAGAATCACAAAGTGTTTAGCCAGACATAGAAAAAAAATAACTCATAGACAAATTATTAAAGTTCATGTCTAAACTAATTGAAAATAATGATACTATGGAATGAGTGAACTCGGGGATGATGACGATCTCTCGATCTATCTTCAATCCTCGAAGATGTGGTTGCGGTCTTGATCGATCTCTCCGAAGGAATTGCTCTTTTTTCTACTTTCTAGGGTAAAAATCAGCATCCCCTCCTTTATGGTCGCCCCGTGTCTATTTGTACTTTGTTTGGGTCGAAACCTAGTTGAAAACGAATCAAACTCTGTTTTTCCCACGAGAGCACGAGCCGTCTTTGTATGGCACGCCTTGACCCCGTCTTTGGTCTTGCAATGATTGTCGAGTGCATGAGGAACGGCTGCCTGCCGTCTTTGTAGCCGAACTCAGAGTCTTCACTTATAGGTTGAGCACGGGCCGTGCTAGGGAGCACGCCCTGCCCGTGCTCACCTGTAACAACTAGCACTTGACCTTTTTCTTCCGTTTTTCGCCCGGTTCGTCTGACTTCTTCTTGATTCGACTCCAAACTTCGTCTATCATGTCAAGTATTGGCGGTTGCAATGCTCCGAATTGTTGCCAAAATGCTACAATTATCAATAAATTCTTACAAAACGAGCAAAGCGTAATCCTTTTCCACAAAACAGGAATAAAACCCTATTTACTCATATAATGCATGCATATCAACGCATTCTAGCCAAGATTAAGCATAAAATACATGCAAAATACATATCAATCAAACCCCCAAACTTAAACTGTTGACAGTCCCGATCAACACTTTATAAACAAGACAACACAAATGAGGTAAAGAAGAGCAACTCAAGAACACCGCATCACAATTCATGTCATCTATCCATAGACATCAAGCACAAACCAACCAAGTTTCAAATAGCTAACACGGAGCACAAGTCTATTAAAATCATGGTAAAACACTTCAAATCACGCCTCTCAGGGATAAAGTGTATACTCTACTCACTATAATAATAAGGGACGTGTATTCGCTCAAGTCACATCAATGTTGAAGAATTACCATATGCTTGCAAATCGTCTCACATCTCCGCCACTCGTTTGTATGCAATTCACAAATCAGAAAGGACTTTGTTTATGGTTGTAATGACGGCTCTTTGGTTAAGGTAGGGAAATATGGATAAAGTGACTCAACTCAGCGTATAGATTGGTAAGCACATCGTTTTTCTCCCAGTTATTCTAATACGAATCAACTATGCACTCTCAATCGCCTTGTATCCTATCACCTCTCTATTTCTCCCTTCTTTTTCATACAAATCATTCTTCGCCTTACATCACAATTTCCAACCTATTTTTCGTAATGCCGACTCACTTTTTCAGTCGTTTTATTTTTCCCGAATTTTTTCGACTCTTTTGTGAGTATTCTCCCTTTTCCTCATTTTCTTCTTTTATTCCCAATCACCCAACATATACACTATTCTCGATACCCTTTCACTCAACTCTTTATTCAATTACTTTACTCAATGTTATACGCTCAAGCTTGGGGTATCAGATATATCAAATTAAGTTCTACGACTTGAAATGTGGCTATCAAAAAATCAGGCAATAAGCTCAAATTGGCTAACTAGGGAAATCAAATATCATAAGGTAGGCAAAAAAGGCTTGAAATGCTTAACAAAAATGGCCTAAAATTATTTTCATGAATGCATACAACATGTGACCTTGACAGAGATACCAGAGCAAGTTCTAGAATTCAAAACAACATGAATGACACACTCAATCAACCAACAAGACTGCATAATATGAAAGCAGTAGAGGTTCAAAAAGCTCACAGGCTTGTAAGTGCATAATTCAGAGTATTTTAACCATGATCCCAATAATCACATGCTCCATATTAATTATTCTCAACCCGGTCAACTCACGCTCAACACCCAAATCAAAATAACATAAACTGCTCAACACATGCTCCCAAGATCAACAAACACACAATAGTGGTCAACTCACTCCCTAAACAACTAAGAAAGCAATAAACGTGCTAAAGCAATAAACAAGCTAAAATTCAAAAACAACTAATGCAATGCATACTACATGCTCTAAATGCAACTACATGAATGCAAAACGCCACACCCTTCAAAAAAAATACTACCTCTCCCCCAAACTTGAATGAAATTATATCGCATAGAAGAGAAGGTAGAATTTCAAAGAAAAGTGTGGATAGGACCTGGATTACTGTAGGGGTGGCGGCGGAAAGTGGCCCCGGGAGATATGCCAATTTTGAATCTGATGCAACGTCTACAATATCTCCAACTCCCGCTGCTCTTGAGCTTGGTACCACAAGTCCTGGGCTTGGTACCTTTGCTCATGGGCCTGATGCCTTTGTTCCTGCTCTGCTCGGAAAGCTCAGAACTCATCCTGGTGAATCCGGAAGTCGTCCCTATGCTGTCGCATGCTCTCCTCAAGAGCATAGAATCTATCCTGATCATATTGTCCCCCACGCTCCTCACCTTGGTGAGAGCTCTCTGGAATGTCGGGTCGCCCTTGTGGGAAACCCTGCTCAAAACCCCTCTCATGGCGATCGTACTCCCTCGCCTCCATCACCAAATCTTTTTCATCGGGTAACCCTGCTACCCTCCTCATTTTTCGTGCAGTCAGGCCATCCATGAGCCTGATATGAGCCTCAGAGTACAGGAGCCAGTTAATTTTATTGCCCACCACAACAGTGAGTTGTGGGTTAGGGAGGGGGAAAGCAGACCCGACTTTTTGTTGAAAACAGAGGATGTTCTCCTCTTTAGTTATGATCTTCATGGTGCGGAGGGCGCTCATGTAGTCATGTTGATGCTTCGGCTGCCCTCTATCGGCTCCATGCGGCTCATGTCACCCCAAAATGTTGAGTAATGGGGGTGATCATTCCCCCAATTAATATTATCCTCGCTTCCTGCTGAGATATGTAAACAGCGTGTTCCACAAAGTACGCCGCCATATTATAAGGGGTGCGGGTGAGCATACACCAAAGTAGGTATAGCTCCCTCGCTTGCATACCCCCATTGTTGTGCCGGGCGAACATTGAATGGGCTGTCACTTTTTGGATATAACGGAATACGGGGTTGCGAAGTGCCGAGGCCTTGGATGTGCGCGCCGCATATTGTATTAGGCCGGTTTCTGGGGTTTCAGTCAACAATCGCCAAAATTCATGTGAGTTATAGTTTGCAGCGGTCCGGTACGGGGCGTCTGATGGTACCCCAAAAATCTAGTTCAGTTCGGCGATAGTGACGTTTCTCCATGCATTGCCCAATCTGAAATGGATTTTTCGAGGTTCGTTTATGGATCGTGTTTCCGTAACCTGCATAGTGCTCAAGAATTCGATGGCGAGTGTTTTGAATATCGGCCACCACCCTGGCATGAAGGCGGTCCATCCCACTCGTTCACACATGAGCCACACCTCCTCATGTATCCCGAGAGCTCAAGTACACTCATCGTCGGCATAGCGTGTGGGCGTGAAAGAACGAGTGATGAGCTGGTTCCACTTATCCAGTACATCGTCCTCAGTTATAGTGAGCCCATAAGCCTCGGGGCTGTCTGGGTGTGGTGGCTCACGTGTGGCGGCAGCCCCCCATCCTCGTCTACCTCGGTTCGGTCGTGGTTCAGCCATTTGTTCGAGTAAGTACCTGGAAAAACAATCATGAGAATCCATACATGCCAAGTAAAACAAACAATGAATTACATACAACAATTAACGCAAGGCATAGTGTTTCATCTCAACAATTTAATCAACAATTAGGCTTCCAAGCCCAAACAACAATATAATTGCAGAGATCCTAGTCACTAACACCCTAAACAATCGAGCTCATGTATAATTCATCAAGCAATCAACCAAAATCATCCTAATTCAACAACCCACAAGGTGTTCAATAAAATGCCCAATAGAAAATTTCAATCAAATACATGGCAAAAGTATCAAACAATCATCATATAGCAACCCTAATCCATAATCCTCAATAAATTCGAAGTAAAAAGTGCAATTCATACCCTAAATCCCGAGAATTTGAAAAGTGTTGAAACTTGAAACCCTAGGTGCTTTTCTACTTAAATCTTCTCTTCAAAGCAGTTTTCACAAGTGTAATTCGTGTTAGAGTAGTATGGGAAGTGATTTGGGGTGATAATCTAGGAGAAATTTGTGAAAATATTGAGGGAGGTTTGATTTTTGTAGGTCAGCGCAAGGGAGGAGATGAGTTTTGTGAGAAAAGAACATGCCTCCTGCGCGTTTGCGCGTTTTTATTCTTCACCAGACTAGAGCACGGGCTGCCCGTGCTAGGGGTCGAGACTTTGTTTCAAAAAATCTGGGGACCATACGGGCCGTGCCCTTTGGCACAGTCTGCCCGTGCGGGGTGCCAAGATATTTATTACTTGGGCTGATGCCAGCACGGGCCGTGCGGATGGCGCACGCCCTGCCCGTGCTGGGCACCGAACTTCAGCTAGAATTCACCTTCTTTTTTTTAAGAATATGGAAAAACAAGAAAATCCTATCCTATTAAAGCAAATAAATCATAACTTAGAAAAGGGAAAAACAAACCAAGAAAACACGGGAAGAAATAAAACAGCAAAACCATTGGGTTGCCTCCCAACAAGCGCTAAATTTAACGTCTATAGCTTGATGCCTGTTTACTCGATCACGGCTCTTGAAAAGTGAGGCGTGTCACCTCTTCCTTTTGATCCCGGCTCAGGTAATGCTTGATCCTCTGGCCATTCACCATGAACGTTTTCCCATCTCGGCTCAACAACTCCACTATTCCTGGAGGATTTAACACCTTCTTTATCACAAACGGCCCCAACCATCTAGACTTAAGTTTTCCCGGAAAGAGTTTAAGACGCGAGTTAAATTAAAGGACTTGTTCACTCAGTAAAACCTCCCTCTTCTTTATCATTCGATCGTGCCATCTTTTGGTTTGCTCCTTGTAAATCCGGGAATTTTCATAAGCTTCATCCCAGAATTCTTCCATCTCATGTAAGTGCAAGAGCCTCTTCTCACCCACTGCTTGGATGTCAAAATTTAACTTCTTCACAGCCCAAAACGCCTTATGCTCCAGTTCTACGGGCAAGTGACATGATTTCCCGAATACTAACTGATACGGTGATTTGCCCAATGGTGTTTTGTACGCAGTCCGATATGCCCACAATGCATCATCTAACTTCATGGCCCAATCATTGCGATTTATATTTACCGTTTTCTCCAAAATCTGCTTAATCTTGCGATTGGCTACCTTTGCTTGCGGATGGTATGCTAATGCCACCTTGTGCTTGACCCCATACTTCGCAAGTAAAGTGCTCATCAATTTATTCACAAAGTGTGACCACCCGTCGCTAAACAAAGCTCTCGTGGTTCCAAACCGAGTGAATATATTTTTCTTTAGGAATTTGAGCACTACTCGCGCATCATTGGTCTGTGCCGGAATCGCCTTAACCCATCGAGATACGTACTCCACTACAAGTAGAATGTATTGATAACTCGACGAAGATGGGAAGGGGCCCATGAAGTCGATCCCACACACATCAAAGAGCTCGACCTCCATCACATTGGTCATGGGCATCTCATGTCGCCTCGAGATGTTCCCCATCCGCTGGCACCTATCACACTGTTGTACAAATAGATAGCAATCATTAGATAACGTAGGCTAGTATAAAACACTTTGCAATACCTTTGCCATCGTACGTGTCGGACCGAAGTGTCCCCCGAAAGGTGAAGAATGGCACTGTTGTAGAACTCCCTCCCATTCTTCTTAAGGCACACATCGTCGAATGATGGTGTCTGCGCACCTCTTAAAGAGCAAGGGGTCGTCCCACATGTAGAACTTGACATCATGGAGGAATTTCTTCTTTTGATAAGACGATAAATCCGGAGGCAAGACCCCTGCAACCAAATAATTAACAAAATCTGCATATCAAGGGAATTTAGCCTGTAACATCAGAAGTTGCTCATCGGGGAACTCCTCCTTAATTGCCTCCGTGCCTTCTTTCTCCTCCTTCTTGTATTCCAGTCTGGACAAGTGATCGGCTACTACATTCTCGCAGCCCTTTCTATCCCGAATCTCCACATCGAATTCTTGTAATAAGAGGATCCACCGAATCAGTCTTGGTTTGGCATCCTTCTTGTCGAATAGATATTTGATCGTCGCATGGTCAGTGTGGACTATCGTCTTAGTTCCAATCAAGTAAGATCGGAACTTATCGAATGCAAACACGATTGCCAACATTTCCTTCTCAGTGGTGGTGTAGTTTTGTTGGGTGCTGTCTAATGTTCTGCTCGCATAGTAGATGACTCTGAACATCTTGTCTTTTTTCTGACCCAAAACCCCAAGCTCGCAAAGTCGCCGACATCGCACATTAACTCGAAGGGTGACTCAATCCGAACTACTAGAATTGGTCTTTGTCACAAAAGCCTTCTTGAGAATCTCAAAAGCACGCAAACAATCATTGGAAAAAGCTGAAAGCGATATTTTTCTAATAACTGACTTAAAGGTTTAGTGATTTTAGAAAAGTCACGGATAAACCTTCTGTAGAATCCGGCGTGCCCCAAAAAGCTTCTAATGGCCTTCTCGTTTGTTGGAGGTGGGAGTTTCTCAATTGCAACGACCTTCGCTCTATCAACTTCCAAACTGCGAGAGAAGAGACTCGGTGGCCTAAAACAATGCCATCACGTGCCATGAAATGGCACTTTTCCCAATTTAAAACAAGGTTAGTCTCCTCGCATCTCTTTAAAACTAGAGAAAGGTTATCCAAGCAATGATCATATGAGTCTCCAAACACGGAAAAATCATCCATAAAAACCTCCATTATTTTCTCAATGAAATCATGAAAGATAGCCATCATGCATCGCTGAAAAGTTGCGGGCGAGTTACAAAGTCCGAATGGCATTCTCCGAAATGCAAATGTACCATAGGGGCATGTAAAGGTCGTCTTCTCTTGGTCTTCCGAGGCAATCATGATCTGATTATACCGGAATAACCATCGAAAAACAATAGTAATCATATCCTTAAGCGATCAAGCATCATATCAACAAAGGGAAGGGGAAAGTGATCTTTCCGAGTAGCATCATTTAACTTCCTATAGTCAATGCAAATACGCCATCCAGTAACTACTCTAGTTGCAATAAACTCATCACTTTCGTTTCCAACTACCGTCATCTCCCCTTTCTTCGGTACCACATGCACGGACTTACCCAAGAACTGTCAGAAATAACATATATAATTCCAGCATCTAACCATTTTAAAACTTCTTTTCTAACGACTTCTTGCATTATAGGGTTTAATCTTCTTTGATTTTGCACCGAAGGTTTATAGACATATTCCATTCTAATCTTATAGACATCTTCCATTCTAATCTTATGCATTACAATCGATGGACTGATGCCTTTCAAATCAGAGATTGACCAACCTATCGTCGACTTATGTTTTCTTAACACCCTAAACAATTTATCGAGTTGAACTGAAGTTAAAAGAGATGATACGATTACCGGACTCATGTTATTCGCTCCAAGGAATGCATATTTGAGATGATCGGTCAAGGGTTTGAGTTCAGGATTCGAAGTGGCCTCCTCAGATGGACGCACGGGCTGCCTGTGCTCAGGGGCACGGATCGTGCCATCTTCATGGTTTTTGTCTTTTCTCTTGGCTACAGGCACGGGCTACTCGTGCTTAGAAGCACAGGTCGTGCCATCTTCAGACTTTCCAGCTTTTTCTTCGACCTTAGGCACGGGTCGTGCTCTCGTCGACTTTTCCATCTTTTGCTTCGACTATATGCACGACCTGGGCATGCTCTAGAGCACGGGTCGTGCGTCCCTGTAGAACGGACTCCCGCATGTTTTTCTGCGTGTGCGCGCCTCTTGCGCTCCTCGGTAGTTCCTGCATGTTATCTAAAGCACAAACGCAACCATACAAGTCTTGGTTATCAAAATCAATCGTCATATTTGATGTTGAACACGAATGTGTCAAACCAAACTATAAATTATCCATAAACAATGTATGATCCGCATACTCATCAATGCAAGATTCAACTACGTCAATGAAATTACACTGCTCAACACCATCATGAAATTGAAGTGCCTTATAGATAGTAAATAAAACATGCTCATCATTAACCCGTAATGTGAGCTCTCCCTTTTGCACATCTATTAAGGCCTTCCCCATATCTAGGAATGGACGCCCAAGTATCAAAGGGACGTCTTTATCCTCCTCCATATCCAGCACTAAAAAGTCCACAGGGAATATGAATTTATCTACTTTGACAAGCACATCCTCGATGATTTCCTTTGGATACGTGAGTGTACGGTCCATGAGTTGTAAGGTGACCGTAGATGGCTTCACCTCTCCCAATCCAAGTTGCCTGAAAATAGACAAAGGCATCAAGTTAATACTCGCTCCTAAATCACATAGTGCTTTCTTAAAGAAAACATCACCAATAGCACAATGGATAGTGAAACTCCCCGGATCTTTTAATTTCTGTGGTAGTTTTCTTTGGATTATTGCACTGCACTCCTCTGTCATATTGACTGCCTCAAAACCAGTCATCTTTCGCTTCTTTGACATAACATCCTTCAAAAACTTAGCGTAATTGGACATCTTCTCCAATGCGTCTGCAAAAGGAATATTAATATGCACTTTCTTAAAAATATCCAATAACTTAGCAAATTGCGCATCTAACTTTTTCTTTTGAAAACGTTGGGGAAAATGAAGGGGAACATTAAGTTTAGAAATATCAGGGTTAGAGGAAGATTTAAGCTTCTCGGCCCCTTTTTGTTCAGCACGATGATCCTCAACGCCTTCCTCGGCCTCAACGTCACTATTTGCTTCAGTTTCCGCGTCTCCCAGTATGTCAATCGCAACTCCAGCAGGGCGCACGGGCAGGCCGTGCTCTACAGCATGGGTCGTGCCGTCCTGCGATTGTTCAACAAATTCTGGTATTTTCAGCCCCTCGTATTCTGTTCCACTCCTTAGACGAATGGCTTTACACTGCTCCTTTAGATTAACCTCAGTGTTGCTCGGAAATTGGCCTTTCTGATGCTACTCACCAATAATTGTAGCTAATTGGCCAATTTGGGTTTCAAGATTTTTCATTTGGGACCCCATAGTGTTGGCCAATTGTGTGACATGGTTTTCGATTTTATCCATCTTTGCCTCATCCTTGTTGAACCTGTTCCTTGTCTCACTCATAAACGAGATGAACATATCCTCCATGGTTGGCTTAGGCTCTGCAGTAATGACATCGTTTGTCACATTAAATCCTGGTGGTGGTTGCATCACGTTCTTCGTGTTTGCGTAGGAGAAGTTCTCGTGGTTCCTCAAGCCCGGATGGTAATGAGTGGGATTTTGATTGTTCCGAAAATTGTTGAAATTCCGGTTATTCACATAATTTGCTTCCTCTATCAGATCTAGAGGAACTCCCCCATTACTTGCACCCGCGTTTCCCTCATTTGCCTTTGTCAAAGCACTCAACCGGTTTGTCAATACGGCCATCCGGTCATCAACTCTTTAATGGGTCCGAATCAGAAACTTCGGCTACCCTTTTCACATTAGTCCTTTCGGAGGGCCACTGATAGCTATTCATGGCCATCTCCTCCAGCAAGTTGAAGGCATCCTCCGGAAACCTCGCGAGTAACGCGTCCCCTGCTGCAGCATCCACGAACGATCTAATCTGCCCCATCAACCCATTGTAAAAGAAACAGAGTTGTTGATCTTTAGGAAATTCGTGATGCGGGCACCTCCTCAACAAATCCCGAAATTTTTCCCAGACCTCATACAAAGACTCAGAGTCAAACTGCCTGAACTGGTGATCTCACTTTTGAGTTGTAGTGTCTTGCTTGGTGGGAAGTATTTAAACAGAAACCTCTGACTCAACTCATCCCAATTGTTCACATTCCCCTGAGTTTGGGTGCCTAGCCAGCTCCTAGCCTTATCCGTTAAAGAGAAAGGGAATAGGCGAAGACATATAGCATCATCGATCACCCCATTCATCTTGATAGTATTGCAAATATGTATGAAATTCGCAAGATGAGAGTTGGGATCCTCGGACGGAAACTCCCAAAGCGATTCTCTCTTTGCACCATCGAGATCGATCTTGGCTTGACTCAAAGTTATTCGCATGGATTGGGACATTGACAATTCCACCATAGTTGCGATTGATTGGGCGAAAGTAATCGCGAATCGCCTGATGTTGGACTGCCGGAGCCACTGGAACCTCTGGTATTGGTAACTCGACATTACCCTTCTGGCCCGGTTGTTACCTTCGTTATCGACCTCGTTATTGCCTCTGTTGTTACATTCTATGTCTGCCATAGTCTGTTCTTGTCGTCTTTCTGCCCGTTTGGTAGCCGCACTATTCCGCCTAGCAAAAGCCTCAAACTCCGGTATGAATGGTGCTAATTCTCCTTGCTTCGAGCGTGTGTTCATGCACTACCTGAACCAACTAAAGAAAACAAGTCCAACACAGCAGAAGTAAAATTAAACAACAAAATAAAAAGAAAGAAAAAATATCTAAATTAAAAATAATTCTATTTATCGCAATATTAGTACTAAAAATTTAATTAGTCCCCGGCAACGGCGCCAAAAATTTGTTCGCCTTATTTTTTAGTTTCACCGCAAGTATACGGTGTAGTTTATAGAATAGGGTTAGCAAGGTCGAATCCATAGGGACTAATAAATTAATGTACTAAGTACTGGATTGTAATAGCCTTATTTTTATTTAGACTATCGAAATTGAGAGGGATTGATTTTATTAATACTAAAGCAGAAATTATCCTTGAATAACAAAGCAAAGAGTGGATTAAAAGATCAAGAAGAATAATGGATGAATGGATTCCTGGGTTATGGTTTCAGTTAATATCCCCTTTTATTATCAGATTAATTAAACCAAAGTTAAACGTATTCTTCTCTATCGACCAATCACAAAAGTAATTTACCCTCTCTATCGAGATGCATGTAAAAGCGTTGATTGGAATATCAATGCTAGCATCTCTACTCAACATGAGATATCCAACTCCCAAAAGATCAAAAGATTAAAAGGCCTCACGAATATTCACAGACTTCTCAATCATGCAAGCTATTCATTTCAACTACTCATAGATTTAATATTGAAACTCATCATTCAATTATGAATCAATATATCAAAACAAGTTAAACCAATAGCTTTTTGATAAAACAAGAATTAAAGCAAAGTACTTGAATAGAGTTGGAAAACATTAACTTTGATTGCAATGAATCATCAAATAAAAGTATCCATTAACCTACTCCCAAACCCGGAAATCACAAAGTGTTTAGCCAGACATAGAAAAGAAATAACTCATAGACAAATTATTAAAGTTCATGTCTAAACTAATTAAAAATAATGATACTATGGAATGAGTGAACTCGGGGATGATGACGATCTCTCGATCTATCTTCAATCCTCGTAGGTGTGGTTGTGGTCTTGATCGATCTCTCCGAATCTCCGGTGGGGAATTGCTCTTTTCTCTGCTTTCTAGGGTAAAAATCAGTGTCCCCTCCTTTGTGGCCGCCCCGTGTCTATTTGTACTTTGTTTGGGTCGAAACCTAGTTGAAAACGAATCAAACTCTATTTTTCCCGCAGAGGAGCATGGGTCGTGCTGTATGGCACGCCCAACCCATGCTGGGTGCCGCAATGATTGTCCAGAATTCTGCAGGAGGCACGGGCCATGCTCTATGGCACGGGCTGCCCGTGCTAGTAGCCGAACTCAGAGTCTTCACTTCTAGGTTGAGCACAGGCCGTGCTAGGGAGCACGCCCTGCCCGTGCTCACCTGTAACAACTAGCACTTGACCTTTTTCTTCCGTTTTTCGCCCGGTTCGTCTGACTTCTTCTTGATTCGACTCCAAACTTCGTCTATCATGTCAAGTATTGGCGGTTGCAATGCTCCGAATTGTTGCCAAAATGCTACAATTATCAATAAATTCTTACAAAACGAGCAAAGCGTAATCCTTTTCCACAAAACAGGAATAAAACCCTATTTACTCATATAATGCATGCATATCAACGCATTCTAGCCAAGATTAAGCCTAAAATACATGCAAAATACATGTCAATCAACACACATTAGCCGATTTTTCGTTAGGAAAATATTATAAATGGTATGATATTTCAGCTTATTATTAAGTGTTATTCAAAGATTTCGCTTGTCATTTATCAATATACACGCATTGGCCAATTTTTTGTTTAATGATTTTTCTCATGTTTTTTGTTCAATGATTTTTCTCATGAATTTTTTTTTTTTGGCAAGTTATATCAGAGGTGTTAAGTATATTTTATAGTAAATCCTCTTAAATTTATACTACTTAAATTACTTTAGAGAGACACTTCAATATAGTAAATCCTAAAGTCGATTCATTACCACCAAATATGACTTCATCTTCATGTTCCCCCTATTAACGTTTTCATTAAATGTCCCATCAATATAGTCAGTATTGAACTCGGATTCTACACTAAACAAGAGGTTTTTAATATTCTATATTCTGAAACACTGATACTATATGGATATTTTTGGTGAGTTTAATAAATAAATTTATTTCTTTTTGTTTATTCCTGATAGTTTTGTTGTATTTAGTTTTTAAGTTATATTTTGATTTATGTTTTATTTATTTTTAATTATTCTCTTTCTGAAAATCAATATTTAAATTTGGATGGAGGGGATAACTGACTCATTTGATTATTTTTAGAGTTTTGATTTCTCTCTATTATTTCTATAAGGAATTTATTGGAAATTTTGCATATTATGTTGCTGCATTACAAATTCATTACAAAGAGTTATTGAATTTGATTTTACAACTTAACGGTTTGGCTTATTTGATTTTATCACAAGTCCATAATCAATTGAAAGTCCATATTTAAAAATTGCACACATTGACATGAAAAAATTTAACATGCCGTTCAGTGTATCTGAAAACTACTTTAAAGTGTCTATTGAAGTGAGAGTACCAAATATGATCTCAAGATTAACTTTGATTTATATTTTTATTAAGCAGACCCTTTATGATAATACTCGTGCTTTGATTATAATTCATAAAAATGTGCAAATAGAGTTATTTTCAAAAATTTGAAATAAGAAAATAAAATACAAGATACAAAATAATATAGAAAAAAATTATCCTAAACAATGCATGTTTTGGAGTTACCCAAAATTAGCGATGTTTTGTTTTGTTAAGCCAATGGCAAGATTTGTTAGTAACAAATATTATTATTGGCTAATTGATTTCCCCCATCAATTTCTACTTGCTAAATTCAATTTTTTTTACAGCAAAATCCTAACGAACAATATGTAATTTAATGCTCAGATTTATTTTTATTTGAATATCTCATATTTTTATAATATAAACATCCGATCTTTTTCCATACGGAATGCCCTATATATTCAATGTAATAGTATATTATAACCATTTTATTTAAACAACGATTGAGGGACTAATTGTTAATTCTTTGAAATAAGAAAAAGGAAAACCCTCACTCCACTCTCTTTAAAATGAAGTATAACACCAGAGATGGCTTTTAATCAATGTGAAGAAGTAGATGTGGTTTTTAAATTTCATATTTCACTAGATATTCTACTTTTTTCAAAGAAAATGACACCTATTTCCTAAATTAATATATAAGCTTGATTATTTTTATGATTATTTTGATGTAATTTATCTTAACATGTGTAATACATGTGAGAATAAAACACAAAATAAAATAGAATAAATAAACCCACATAGATGTGGTGAGATTTGAATGATAGTCAAGCTAATGCGAAAATTCACATTAATTATCAATCAATGACTAGATTGGACAATGGCCACGAGAGTTGGTGTTGTTTTTACTATTATTGTTAATAAATGACCTATCAGATATTATTAATAATTTATTGATATCACTTCTATTTGTAATATTTATTTATCATCCCACTTCTTAAGAAAAAAGAGAGAAAACAAAATGAGATAAAGAAAAAACATCGGTGCACATCTAACCTCCAAATTCTTTTGAAAAAGAATTTTGATATTTTAGTCAAATTTATTATTATAGGTATAAATGAAATATATACTTAATAGAAATTAATATACCCACCACAATTTTTTGATTTGATTTTACTAAAGATGCCAATTGAAATAAAAAAAGTTATGGCATGCTCTAAACACATGCGAATCAAAAACCATGTAGTATTTATTATATATTTAATCAAATTTGACATTGCTATGCAATTGTATAATTAGAAATACGTTTATAAAAAAAATTGAGTAAATCTGACCTTAATATTTAAGATTTATCAATCTACAAATTTATTATCTTACAATAAAAGGACAAAAATTTGGTTGACATTGTAGTTTTTCCAAATTGTATACAACTCAAAATGGACAGATATGTATTACCTTTAAGGAAAACTTTTTATTGAAATATTTATCAAATATAAAAAATTTAAATAAACTTTACAAATGATTCTTAAAATAAAGTAATAAATATTTGCTCATGTTAATAGATACTTTTATTTTAAATTAATAATATTAAAATGATAATGCATGTGTAACGCACGAGCGGGATTACTATTCGTATTAAATTACACAAGTTATAACAAATTATATATTCAGATTCAAATGCTTAGTAACATTATCAAGGAACCGAATGAAATAACTATTTTGGAGACAGATAAAGTATTAAGACTAATATCATTCACTATCATAATTTGGATTGATCAAACTCAATCCCATAATGATTTTTCTAGTATGATTGATAAAATATATGGTAAAATCCAACTCGGACTTATGTAGACGAGGCTCGGTTGACTATGCCCATGGTATGTAATCTATAAGTGAACCATAACTTTGTCGAAATTAGTTTATAGAAATTGGGTTTTGACACGATTTTTACCAATTATTTAAATGGGTTCATTTATTCGTTATAGGAAATAAATGAGATAAACATAATTTACACCGTGGATAGATGAGTCAATTTTTTGAATTTTTCAAAACCAATATCGAATGAATGAGAAATTAATGCTTAAAGTAAGCCACTTAAATGCATTTTTATATTGAAATGTGAAATGGTGTGAATGTGAAAAGTCACATCCCGCGTAGGAAGCAAGGAACAAATTTAGTTACCTTATATAGAACTTCACCAATAGTATGATTAGTCAAGTAAAGATCCTTCTAGTACACCTTAGTGGACCAAGCCAAATTTGACTAGCTTTGAGCTAGCTCAAAGAGCACCGATGATGGAACGTGTAAACGAACAGAGCTTCCGACAAACAGCTCGTGAACGAGCTTGGTTAGCGTTCGTTTATGTTCGTTTATTAAGCTTAATGAACATAAACGAACAAGAAAATTTGTTCGTTTATGTTCATGAACTGTTCGCGAACATGTTCATTTAGTGTTCGTTTGATGTTCGTTTATTATTCATTATTTAATTATTAATTATTCATTTCTTTATTATGAAAATAAGCTTATTTTAGTTTATTATTACAAGCTATTTACATTTGCAATCATCATAATTTTCATTTACTTTGAGTTGAGTATTCATGAACAAGATGTATTTAACTTTTTTATACACGTGTTCATATAGTTGTTCATGAACAATTAATGAGCATGTTCGCGAACCGTTCGTGAACATGTTCGATTATTAAACAAACAAACACAAACAACCTTTTAAAATAAACGAACGAACATGAACAACCATCGTTCGTTCGGGCTCGGTTCGTTTACAGCCCTTGTCGGAGTCGTGAACATACGCATCAACGTGATGAGCTTTGAGGAGCTTTAAAGTTGTGAAAAATCGAACTAGGGTTCGGTCCGGTAGCTCGGTGATGTGGCAAGGCAACTCAGGTAGTAGTGACTTGGCGGAGTCATCCGGGTGGCGACATGTGGCAGGCAGTGGTGCTGATTGGATGAGCATGTTCGCTGATAGGTCACCATAACTGGACACGATCGTCCATTGTACCTTTGGTTGGATGTGATCTAGACCGTCAGATCGCGGCTTCCTTTGGTGGAATATAATCCTTCATTTCCTTTGGTCTCAGGAGATGAATTAGCAACAACAACGTTGAGTTCAGCGGCATGCCCTTCTTTATCTGTAAAGATATGGTGTCCTAACCATCTAACTGCTATTCCAACTTTGTTATCTATTGAGCATGCACTGAATAGTTCTCATTTTGTTGGATTATTGCCGATATAATCATAAAAAACTAATTTTTCAGGAATTTTAGACCAGACTTTTGATAAACTTTGATTTTCTGCTAGCCCGGTGCTAACTCTGGACAAGTTTTTCATTGACAAAAAAATTAAAATGAAGGATCTAACTGATCGAACAAGTACAATTGAAAACCAAATAAAAAGAATCAAAAAAGAGGAAAATAAAAGAAACTTCAAGAATAAATATTCTTAGTCATAACAAAACAAGTTATAATGCTAAAAGACTCGAAAATGGGTGAATATTAAAAAGAAAGAAATGCTCGAATAATTTGTAAATTACCTTTTTTCTAAAATTTTCATTGAAAGAATATACACATAAATTTTTTTATCTCTCATTAATATTCTATCACAAAGCGCGATCTGACAGCCCTGGTTTTCGAACCAGGTGTTTCACTCAGTTTGAAAGGGCACCAATAGTTCTATAAATAGGAGTATCCCAAAACTCATTTTGATCTGAAAAAATCGAATTTACCATACATTCTGCATAAGTTTATGAGAGTTCAAAAACATCACAAGCTCGAAGTGTCTTGTGATTTGTAGTGTTGCTATCACAAGATGTAAGTTTTTGTATCTTGGGAGGTGATTGCCAAAATACCATAAACACTGTGAGTGGGGTAATTTCGTTTTAAAGGGAAAGAGTATAACTTTTTCCTCGACTTTTTGATTTCATACCGTCACTCTGCTCAAATTTCCTTAGTCATTTCGATATACACCAACCAAAATATTCCAACAAACTTTACAATACAAAGCACTAAATTAAAGCATAAATTTAAAGTAGATAAACACATGGGTCAGAAGGTCTAACGGGTCTTTTCCGTTAGACGGACCCAATCCGACACAATATTTTTTTTTGTAATTTAAGCATCGATGACATTTTGTAATATTATGGGGCGGTGTCATGGGATCTCCGAACCGTTGGCTTTTGTAATATTATGGGTCATTATAAATATTAGTTTTTCCCTGAAAAATATTAGTCGTAATAATTTGAAAAGTATTAGTAATTTCCTTGAACAATATTTTTAGTAGCCCTCATGAAAATATTGATTTTTCCCTCAAAAGTATTAGTAATCCACTTAAAATGTATTAATTGTCTTATTGAAAAGTATTAGGCAGTGATGTAATATTAGGCAACCCTCGAAAATATCAGTTTTTCCTGTGAAAAGTATTAACAATCCATCGGAAAAGTATTAGTAATTTAATTGAATAGATATTTTAGTAATTCTCATGAAAAATATTGATTTTTTTTCTCGCAAAAGTATTAGTATTCCCCTATAAACGTATTCATATTTTATTGAAAAGTATTAAATAGGTTTTACAATTAAATGTATTTTAATATTTCTCTTGAAAAATATTAGTAGTCCTCCCAAAAAGTATTAGCATCGATGTGGTTGTTATGGTGTTAGTGGTTATGCGGGTTAATGAGCGGATTGACCACAGACCAGATATTTAACGAATTAAAACTGTTAGACGGTCTAACAAGAAACTTACCCTTTAAAGTAACAAAGTCAAATAATATCATTGTTTTAACACATTATTAGAAATAAATAACAAAAAAAGGAAAATGAAAGCACGTATTTACCTCTCTATGAAACTTCATACTCACAGTTTAAAACTGAAACAATATATACAGAGTTTTTGCAGACTCTGAAACAATGCTTCCACCTTCAGAAATTTAAACATTAATGGAAATTCTGAGGATTAATGTTAGAACTGATTTTCAAATTACTATAATGTCCAAACAAACCAAATTATATAACCATTTCTACCCCTTCAAACAAAATAAAACACATCAGACAAAGTGTCTGCTATATATCCATTCCTCTGTCTAGTTGCCCTCCACAAGAAAAAGATAAAAAGAGTTTACACTTTTCAGAAGTCACTTTCATCTGAACAAAATGCGTGCAACTTTAAATTTAAACAGCAGTTGAAGAAAAAAAAAATTAAAATTGAAGCAAAAATGTTGTGTGAATCTTATCGATCTGCATGGTACAAGGTCGTTTATTGGTAGAGATGACGCAAAGGCAGTAAAAGATTTTTGGTCTACATCAAGGAGACATACTTCTTTTGAGGAGCTATATATAGCCTATATGCATGCATATGTGCCTATCTCCATTGTCCATATCTAGCTGTTGTTTTGTCCATGTCTCACTTTATTTTCTCGTTTTGGTGAAAAAAATTTCAAAGAACATTTCATTTCCTAAAAAACTTAACTTATATTTTTCTTTCTCTATCACATTTCTCAGTACTAAATTAAATTATTTATTTCTTTCCCTTTCTATTCATATAAAAAATTCTAGTAACTTACATTTACCGATCAAAAAAACAGAATTCTAGTAAATTATTTATTTTATCATCATTTATTATTTTTCTCTTAGTCATAACAACAAAAGGAATAAAATGAGATCTATATTACTTATTTTTCGTTCGATTATTCATTTTTCACTCAATTTCATTCGTGTCTTATATTCTACAATCTTATTTTTTATATACAATTATAATTTCAAAAATCCAATTATTCTTGACCAATTGGTCAATGTGTAAGATAATTTTTGGCCTTTCTTTGGAGGGTAAATTCTATGTCATCCAAGTGGATGGCCATTGGCCATCCACTTGGGTGTATGACCTTTGGATCAAACACAGTATATGTGTATGTGTGTGTGATGATCTAAGAGAGTGATGACTTCATGTGGGTGGCCACCCACTTGTGTAGCATGAAATAAACCCTTTGGAGAGGTCAATGGTTTGAACCCCCCGATACAATGGTGGAACAATTAATATTGAGGGTTTTAAGCGGCAGTGTGAAAGGCTGAAACTCTATTGGAATTTGCGGCTGGATAGAGAGGGGTCCAGCATGGAGCAATCACTTGTGGGATGACTCTCTGTGCGCGGTAATTGAGGATATTAGGGACCTGGGAGCCATTGGGCATTCTCGCAGTTTACATGGGGCAGTTCCTAAGGGGTCGAGACTGTTTTCCCGAGTACTAGTCATGTGGGAACATGGAATCTCGGTTATAAAAAAAAATTCAAAAAAATTCTCCATCACATCATCTTCATCATTACTTTTTTTTACTTCATATCCAATCATATTTCTACGATTTCTATTCTCATTATCAAACAAATTTTCACCAATATTCACTTACAAAATGAAAATGGAGGAAATGAACGGACAAGCAATCACACCCTAAGATTTTAAGTCTTTTAATTTGGATCCATATGAGAATTAGTCCTCTAAGTTGTCACATTTATGTTTTAGTCCTTTAACTTTCAAATCTCTATGTGTTCAGTCCTTTAATTTAGCAATTTTACTTTTGGTCATATAACATAACAAATTCAACAATTTAGTCAAGTATATATAATCTCCAGATTTTATCTTGGATTTTTAAATGGCAATAGTCCATTATGATTATATGAGGCTCATTATGCTTTCATACAAAAATTAAACAATCCTTTAATTAATTTTGGATATCTTTCGACCGAAACCGCACCAGGTGTGATGGTTCGTATAGCCACCAGCCAGAAGATTACTGACGTAGATCTTTTATCTTTCGCAGTGTTGCAAGGTTTTCCTTCTTACTTCTGAGATTGTGTGTTCATCGTACAGTTATCCCAATATGTTTTATTCTCTTTATGTAGTTGTTCGTATATCGTCAATATTTGATGATACCTTCTTTAATGAATATATCTTGAACAATCAATCATACAGATCTGATGTTGCTAAAATTTGCAGATCACTCCAAAGTCAAAGATGGTTCAACTTCTTCTCTGAAGATGGTAGAACCTTCGAATAGAACTAGTCTGCAACATACAAAACAAGGTTAGGGGGTCCTTGGGGTGGGGTCTCAAGGAGCCCCCCTCTGACACTCAAGTTAGCGTCTGTAGGAGAAAAATCTAGAGTACCAGAATATAATTCATAGTAATTAATTGAATTTACTTACAAATGGGACGACCGGACCTTTTTCTACCTAGGTTGATGGGATGCATGGGCCATTTAGAGTAAAGTGGGCCGCTTGGACCGATATGGGCCGAAGAATTGTATATGTGGTACAATAATTAATAATATTGGATAATTAATGAGATTAAATAAATGTCTTAAATAAATAATGACGATAATTATGGAATGACAAAATCCAATTCTTGCCTTCTTGGAGATAAATGTCCTCATCAAAGACTAATTATATAATTATAATAAATTATTTTTAAAATCTCTTAATAAACTTAGACTCTGGTACCATTTTTCAAGTACCAGAATAAATAGATTTGGAATATTGAAATCACATTGTTATTATGCGCAATGTCTTAACATATAAGATTAAAAGTAAACTAAAGATGTAACTTACATGATCAGAAAATTAAAGATACAAAACATATAGACTAAATATCCAATTCTAGAACTTTTTTTTTTGGATGAATCCAAATTTGCTAAGATAAAGAACCAAATCTCAAAATAAGCTAACTTACATGATTAAATTTTCAATTTTCCCTTTCTTTAATAATTTTACCATTTCATTCTTGATTCTCACCATAAAATTTAAATTTTAACCCTTATACGAGTCAATTTGGTTACGTGGCCGCGATAACGCGTGGAATTAATGCTATTTTATGTATGTTACTATGTTATGTATCCAGTATATTAGAACGCCACTAATATGTGTTATTACCTCTAGGAGTATAAACGAATCGACTACGTAGCTACGAGCATATACCATGTTCAAACTTGTTTGAATTTTACCGAGCTTTAATAATCGTATTTGAGTTTGGTTTTAATTCAAATTGAGCATGAACGAGCATTAACCGAGCCTAACACGAATCAAACTCGAGTAGCTTGATTTTTTCACATACAATTTGTTCGTTTTTACTAATTAAGTCGAGTTAGAACCGAGCTATGTACTTACTGAATGGAACTGTTGATGTCTGGTTTGGTCGACGACATGCTAAATATGACTTGGAAGAGATAATATGTTACAACAACGGCAAATAAACTTGATGCTGCTCAAATTCGGCAGATCGCTCTAAGTCAACGATGGTCCAACTTCTCCTCCAGAGTTCGTAATTCTTCGGTTTAGAACTTGCCTACAACACCAGCTAGACGGGTCCTGGGATTGTCCCAGGGAGGTCCCTCCGACTCCGACGCTCAAGTTAATACATGAAGTAGGAGAATATCATAGCAAAATACAATAATTAACTGCACTTAACTCATACTTGGGATAATGGTTTGTGTGGGCCTTGTAGGATAAAGTTGGCCATGTGCACTGGTATGGGCAGCGTAGGGCGGATAATTATATCTCGATCCAATGAGGATTATAATATTGGATAATTGATTTTGAAATTAAATAATATAAAAATAATAAAAATAAAGAATATTGAAAAAAGTCATTTTTGTCCGCAACAAAACTGAAATTGGAATTTATAATGTGATTATTGATGAGGACCTAGCTGGAACCTTGATCGGTGGTCAGCAAGAGTATTAAATACAGAGTATTAAATGAATCTCTCAAAATGTCATTTTCTAACAATTAATAAGTTCTTTTTTTTTTCGAACGATAGTTTTATTATTAGAACAACTCAAATATAGGAATTACAACTACAAACATATGGATGGCAATAGGACAGGTTAAAACCTGACTCCTCATTAAATTCGTTCCGTTCGTGGTGGGTTCAAACCCGGTCAAACGCTTTAAGAAAACCTGCCGGGTCCGTATGGACCCGCCCCCGTATACAATTAAACAATAAATATTAATATATTTTTTTTATCTAGTTTAGACTACTGACTCAGTCTTTGAGTCATATTTCTTAATTTTCTTCGCAGCTGTCACAACTCATCTTTGTTGTAGGGCAATTAGGGAAAGCCTAGATGGCTTAATGCATTGAGTCAAGTTACTGTAATTAGAATTTTAATACAATATTCACAAAGACACTCAAAGGTCAGTTAGAATGAAATAATGAAATTTAAAAGCACTTCACAGACTCCAGCGCAAAAAAAAAAAAAAAACGTTGGAAGTAGACTTATTAAATTTCAGTGGGTCTGGGGGTCCAACCCGCCGGGTCGCAGGTCCAATACGGGGTGGGGCAGGGTGGGTCCCGGGTCCGTGGTTTTTTTCGCGGGGTGGGTCCCGTGTTTGGCCACACCCGTCCCAGTTGTCATCCCTATACAAACATTGTCAACTGACTATTGGCCGACTTGACTAAAGATAAGCCAAGCGGGGAATTGACAAGATCAATTCAGATCCACTTCACAAACAAAAACTCTTCCAACCAAAACTAAGAACACTCCCATGCTGGGAGACTTTAGCACCCCTTAATGAAGACTGCAAAACACTAAATACCTGGGCACGAATGCCAGACAACACACAAACAAAAATCCCGGGCACGAGCAACTACCACCAACTACAAGCCAGACACATCTAACTCGTCTACGAGTTTCACCCTTCAACCAGAAAAAAATAAAGAAAATACAAAAATAATAACATGACTACAGGCCTCATAAAACACCAAACAAACAAAAGAAAAGGAAAAAAATCAAAACAAGAAAAGAACAAAAACAACTTATCCCTCTCGAGATCCGCTGTCACCCAACACTACACCTAGAGTTCTCAAAATACCGGGCCAGGCTGGACCGGCCCGAACCCACCGGACTTTTGAAAAAAATTGGGCGGGCGAAGGCCGAAGCCAAAAACAGATCTTTGGGCCGCCAATTTGGGAGCCCGGCAACCCATCAATGAAAAATACATTGAAAAAAAAACCGGCCAAGGGCTAGCCAGCGTCGGGCTTTGAGGCCCTGGTCGTTTTCGGGCCTAGGATAATGAAGCCTGACTATTGAAAAATTGAAATATCGGCCGGCCACGTCTCGGGCGGAGTGTAATCGACTGCTCTAACTACACCAATGTTGACCCATGGCTAGAACTCGCCGCCTCCACAAAAAGAACTCCCAACGGTTGGATCTGAAGCAAAAACATCAAAGTGCATTCGGTTTGGGGGATAAAGCATCGACGAGTAGGGGAGGCTTGACCGACAGCAGGTCAAAGTCGGCCAGGGACAAGAAGGGGGAAGGAGACAGCTTAAGAAAAGGATAGGGAGAGACAAAGGTTAACCAGAAGGTTGTTTGTTTATAGAGAAGTGGGAGGAAAAATTCTAAAGAGAGAAAAAGAGAGATTACTATATATAAGTTCTATTTATACTAGTATAATTAGTGGATTAGCAATCATTAGGCCTATATTGATAGTGGGACACTTGTTATTTTTGGGTCTTGCATGACTTACATGGATGACAATATTAATTTATTATTTGTTATGTTGTCTTGACAATTAGTGTGTGTGTCTAACATTGAAGCTTCATCTTTCGTTATTGACTTTCTCAGTTCATCTTGTCAAACTTTGTTTTCAAGGTTCTTAGTCTTTTCGGTTGACTAGGTTACTCAGTCTCTTCCCGGAGAAATCCTACTCGGTTAGGTGAGATGACCACTTGCCCTACAAGTGGCTCCTTATGGGTCCACCTTCTGCCATCTCTGCTCGGCAATCAATCTCGAGTTGAGATTATGTAGTTTGATTTGTTTTTTCAGCCTCAATTAAGTGTCAAACTTCAAGTTGAAAGTATCATTCAACGTGGGTTATACCACAACAAGTCGTTCTAACTTCAAGTTATTTTTAATCACAAAACTCTCATTACGGATATCTTATAAGCTCTATCATCTTATTTTATTCGAACACTTCAATAAATTACTTTCAAAATAAGATCAACAACTTATAAACTTTAAAAACATACAGCTTATCAGATCTTTTAAATAATCTTAGGTAAACATTAAAGAAATCGTATGTTGACCTTTTTTGTCACATGATTTTAGTAAAATGACTTGTATTTTAAGAAACGTCTCTTTTCATTATTCCCATTTTTTGTGAGCTGGAAAGTCTATAAAAGCTTCGAGCTTTGTTTGGGCTTATAATACTCATGCAAAGGATACTGAGTGAATCTGGTGGGCTTACTTAGTAACGCGTGGGCTGTATGCTGATGGGCTCTTAAGAACAGGTCCAACCGGTCTAGAAACAACAGGTTTTCTAAGAATAAAATAAAAGGCCCAAATTTAATAGGCACCAACCCTACCCACCTGCAGATGCCAACACGTGAACTTTGACCCGTCAGTTGCGGCGGTGATAATGATATAGCAAAGAATAACATAATTCTCAAATTGTACGGCTCAGATTGATTCACTACATAACCTGAAATCCAGACCGCTGAATCAGATACAGCGTAATCATTACAATAATATGGTTGCACGTCCTTGAGAAGCGTCGAACTTTAGGTTGTCTTTATTTAGCACGCAACGACGTGCAAATATCAAATCTCATGCGCCGTCACAATATAATTCCATCAATTAGATAATTTGAATATTTGATGTCTATGTCAAATATTTTTATTTATTAAAAAAGTAAATATTTTTAATTTAATAATAATTTTGCCTTTAACTGATAGGTCTCAGATTCGATGCCCCACTATTGGCTTGCGGGTTGATTTTTCACATTTACTGAATTTTAAAACGTTATAGATTGTTATTTGTTATAATTTATAATGTAATTTGTATTCTGTTTTTTTTTTAAAGAATCATATTTAGAGAAATTAAAGGGAATATATGGAGGTTGGATGCTGCCTGATCTGGGGTACAACAATGAACATGCTTTAGTGCGTTGTACTCGCATCTCTCTCCGACAATACACGGAATTTATTGCCACAAAGTTTGCAGCTAAATTTGTCATTAATTATTTGTTTAGTGTCCCTAATTATTTAGTTGAAAAATGACAATAGTATCCTTTCATGAACAAGGAATAGCGCCAATGCCACTCAAGGACACCGATTTCATTGTGGCTTTGGGGAAAATATACAAGCCAAGGTAGCTAAAATTGGAAATTTGGACACAGGGTAGGATTAATATTTGTTAGCAATCAATATCTAATAATTATCAACAATTTATAATTAATCAACTCAACTATTGACTTTAAAGTAGTGAAATGTCACAACCCGAACCGAATACATCAATAATTTTAAAAATCAATTTTATCACTGGACAAACTTTCATTTAACTCTTGACTTTGAATCTTAAGAAATAAGATAGTAGTATTTGTAAGTAATGTTTTGGAATTTAATGTTTGGGATTTTACACTCAAACAATTGCAATTCTCTTGATGTACGTAATTCTTTCCTTACCCATTATGTAAGGATTTAAGAACAATCGACAATTTGAAATACAAACGTTTTATAAGCGGCTTGCTGTTGGTGTTGCTGCTGCTGCTGCTTCTTCTTATTATTATTATATATTAAAAAAATTATGTTTTATATTTTGTAATATAATTTTAGAAAAAAAATTCAAAAAAATAAAAATTATTCTATATTTATTTTTATATATACACGGATGTAAAAAAATATATAAAACAGACAATTCATATCTAATAGTTCAAATATACAACTTTGAAATTGAATACCGACATATGTTGATAAATATAAAACTATTTTCTATTAACTAAAAAAGTACGTTAATAAATATTAAAAATAATTTTCTATATATAAAATACTATTATGAATATAATTTTATTTGAAATATAAATTTAATTATTATTACATAAATATATATAATGCTATGTATGGCGATATGCAATATATAATATTTGGATACATATTATGATATATTTTTTCAATTAAAATAAATATTTTTAATTAAATTTAATAAACTTGAATATAATTTATATAATTATGAAAAAATGGGCTAAGGCTAGATAACAACTATACATATCACAAATACCAAATATATAAATTTACAAATTGATGTCCAATAGTCCTAATGTATAATTGTGTAGCCAATTACAAAATAAGATTTTTAATAAATATATCTTATATTTTTAATTTTTATGCTTATTTTTATTTTATATATGCAATATGAGTGTCAAACTGATTGTTAGATCCGTGTTTTTCACGGTTATATAATATTTTCTTTTATTTTTGAAAAATATAATTTTTGGTGTTTTGCCTTTGTTGGTTACTTCTTGAAAAAAGGATTTATTAAATAAAGGAAGTTGATTTAGAAAAAAATTGTATTAAAACCGGATTCTTGAGTTTTGGATTATGGAAGGATCAATTTTTTAGGGATGTGTTTAAAAGAGCTCTAGTCCTTATATGATTAGGAATCTTATTTCCACTATGTTTCTTTCTTCTTTGTTTTATAGGGACTCAAACTCTTCAATGGATTGCCTATATAAAGAGGACGATCTCCACATAATTCAAAGACGCGAGAATTACAAGCGAGAGAGCATATATCGAGAGAGATCGAGTGCAAGAGAGAAATAAAGTCTAATACGTTGCACGATTCGAGTGTTAAAGGAAGTCTTTCTTTGAAGTACCCTTCAACACCAAGATCGAAGTCTTTGTTTCTCTATTTTTCGTCCATCTGTTGTTTTTCATAGAAGTTACAATAGTTCATATTCTTTCTTTTTGGACGAGTTGTTTTACAAAGTATAGATCTACTCATACAAAGGAGTTTTGATAGGTTTTCGTACTAGTTGAGTCATTCAATTGAGTTCTGTAAAAGATACTTCAACTAGTGAATATATTTCGCGACACTACGACTCGATGAGTTAGTTGGAATCCCTACCTAAAAGGTTTGATATTAAGATTGCTGCGGTTGAAGAATTATCAAACATTGCAACACTACGACTCGATGAGTTAGTTGGAATCCTCAAAACTTGGGAACTCAATTTTGTCAACAAAAAGAGACCAAAAGGGAAAAGCATTGCTCTACGGGTAATACCTAATGAAACTAGTGAATTGGCTCAATTAACTAAAGAGGTTGAGGAATCGAATTAGGTGAGGAATCTATGGCTATGTTTGCTAAAAATTGATGGATCATGAAAAACAAAAGCAAAACTCGCTTTTCCAAAACCAACAAACCTTTTAAACCTAATGCTCCTAAATACCCTCAAAGGAATATGCGATAGAAACCAAGATAAAATCGGGAATCGAGTTTGATATTGATAAGGTCGGATGTAGAGCATGCACGGTTTTGGGCACTATGCCAATGAATGTGCAAATACTTTACGTAAAAAGGTATTAATTTGAGTGTTACTTTGAGCAATGATGAGTCGGAGGAAGAAAACTCGAGTCGAATGATGAAAATATTTGCTCTCATGACAATCATCAATGAGAAAAAGGCGTGCAAATCAATCCATTGGGTGTCTCTCGAGGTGTTGCTCGAGACATTCCAACACCTAACAAGTATACTCTTTCTAACCCTTCAAATACGTTTTGCTTAACATCCGTCTCTCTAGTTGAAACAGGATATCCGGTATTTCTTGAGGACTCAGATAATGAAGAAACGGGACATCATGGATGCTTACCAAGAATTATACCACGATTAGGAAAAACGTGTTGAACACATCGGATGTCGACAAAGAAGAATGAAAAACTTACAAAGGAGAACGAGAAGCGAGAAGAATTCCCGACACGCATCGGAAATCATGCTAACCAGGAAAGATGAGGAATTAGAAAAGGTAAAATCGAACTTGAAAAATCTCTTGAGACATTGAAAAAGATTAATTATGGCAAAGCTAAACTTGAAAATCTTAGCTCACAGAAATACAGAGAAAAGGCTGGCAGGATACTAAACTCCTACTTTTGTAAAAGGATCTCAAAACTACGAGGCTTCAAATTCTTCTATTGATGATCCTTCTTTTCTAATGAAAAACCACGAGAAAAGAAAAAGACATTATATCTGTCATTACTGCTATAAACCTGGCCATATTAAACCTTCCTGCTATAAGCTAAAGTCTGATCTAAAACGTCAAAACTTTTCTGGTCAAGTGTTTTCACGAGTGTCCTCACACACTTCTAACAACACCTCACTAAAAGAAAACTATTTGGGTCCATAAAACCGAGGTTGACTTGTAATATTATATATACATCCTTGAGGTCTAACATTACAGGATCTTGGTACTTTGATAGTGGATGTTCTCGCCACATGACAGGGACCAAAGAATACCTAACGAACTATGAATTATTCGACGGAGGTAAGGTCACATATGGTGGTAGTGCACAAGGACAAATAGTTGGTAAAGGTATTCTGAATGTAAAAGGTCTTCCTAAGCTCAGAAACGTTTTACACGTTGAAGGGCTTTCTGCGAACCTACTTAGCATTAGCCAACTTTGTGATGATGATTTGTATGTTAAATTTGATAAGAATTCATGTGAAGTATTTGAAAATGCTAACGTTTGCATCTTAGCAGGTTTTAGATCCGTTGATAATTGCTACCAATTTGGTGGTATTACTTGCTTATCATAGTGTTAATTTGAATAAGACGGATTTATGGCATCAAAAGTTAGGACATGTGAACTTTAAAATGATTGAGAAACTTGTCAGATATGAATAAGACGGATTTACTTCTCTCGTTTTACTTGGGTTCGTTTCTTACGTGAAAAATCTGATGCTTTTGAGTCTTTCAGAAATTTGCATAAGAAGGTGTGCAATTTGTACAGTGTCACTATTGCTAGAATAAGAATCGATCATGGAAAAGAATTTGAAAATTCATCGTTTTCAACCTTTTGTGATAGGAAAGGTATTTCTCATGAGTTCTCCGCACCCAAAACTCCACAATAAAATGGGGTGGCGGAAAGAAAAAATCGAACATTACAAGAAATGGCACGAGTCATGTTAAGTTCGAAAAATTTGACCAAATGTTTTTGGGCTGAGGCCTTAAACACTGCATGTCATATTACGAATCGTGTGTATTTAAGGGTAGGAAGTACTATGACTCCGTGCGAAATACTTTTAGGTAAGAACCTTAACCTTAAATATTTTCATGTATTTGGATGTGTGTGTTATGTGATGAATGATAGAGATGAACTTGCTAAATTTGATTCTAAAAGTGATAAGAGTCTGTTCCTAGGATATTCCACTAACAGTCATGCCTATAGAATTTTTAACCTTCGAACAAGGACTATTATGGAAACTGTGAATGTTGTTTTCGATGATTTAGGTGCCTTGAAAAAAGCGAAGAAAGCGTGTCTACGATCTAATTGAGACAAATAATACATCCGAGTCGATCCACAAATCGAAGTTGAACCAAGTGTTACAACAGATGTCGTTGCAAGTGTTCCAACATATGTTGAGACACTGCAGCAAACACTGTGAACACACTGTAAAAAGACTCGAGAATTAATCGATCATGAGAACGAACAAAACTAGGTACTTGATGATCATGTGATCGATCGTACGAGAGACATACCAAGCGGTCGGAAAAATCACCCAACTACTCAGTGATATGTGAAGTTACGAAGGTGTACGAACACGAAGAAAGGAGAAGGTAAACTACCGTGACATGGTAAGAAATGCATACTTGTCTTCAAACCGCACTGGTAAGAACTTGTTGCTTTATCTCTAATTTTGAGCCTAAGAATGTCAATGAGGCTTTGAAAGATGAATTTTGGATTAATCTTATGTAAGATGAACTTGATCAATTTGCTAAAAATGTTGTATGGTATTTAGTTCCTAGACACGATAATGTGAATGTGATTG